>JARFNR010244319.1:4399-15259 GCA_030323935.1 Semibalanus cariosus
GCGGCCACCGCGAGGCAGCTGCCGTACCGAGCTGCCGTACCGAGCTGCCGTACCGAGCTGCCGTACCGAGCTGCCGTCAGGGAATCGGCGAGACTCGAGCTTGAGCCTCGATCGGAAATCAGACAACCAGGCGAGAAGTTCGTTTAACATTGTATTTTATACCTTGCAAAAACAGTTTCTTAAAGTTTTTTATATAGATGATACCAGTTTGTAATCGATAGTCGTAATCGGGAAATGGACTAGCGAAGCGAACATGGTGCTACTAACAGTCGTGTTCAGCCCGCACGATGTGGGCCTGCGGGCCGAGAAGGACCGGCGCTGTGGAGGGAGTACGTGCTCGGAATGCCGGCCCGGTGACTGCCCGATGGCCATTGTCAAGTGCAGCCGACTGCGAGCCGAGGCACGCCCCCCGCGTGTGTCTCGGCTGCGTGAGCGACGCCGTGGAGCGTCCCGCCAGATGGCGCCGCTGGGCGCGTGCCCGGTGAAATGGACCGATGGCGGCCATTTCGGACCATGCCGGCGCTATAATGTGCCACTTTTTGTCGCCGTCGGCGACTCTGCCAGCTGCCGGGAAAGCCGTATCTCCAGTCGTCAGCGGTGACGCTTTTTATGGACCCTTTCCATCGGCTCTTTAGACCGCGAATATGCATAACAGATGACAGGAGGGTGCTTATTTTCTGGCTGAGAGTTAAAATGTCTGATACTTTCATAGACTGAACGTAATTTCTGTACGCTGGTGCTAAATGGTTTTCGTGCAGCTATTGTGCAGCAGCTTTAGTGACTACGTATGGCACGGCGACTCTTCCCTGATGTTTAGCAGGTGGCTTGCTATTCACACACTCCTAAAAATCAATGCCTGAATGTTAACACTGTGCTGTGAGATATCATAACACAGTTGGCATTAAATCTGGCTGTGATATTTTAATTCCAGAAAGTAATTGAAAATGATTCGTTTTTTACGGTTTTTTCACCGGTCCATGTAGGTCTCTTGTGACGTGAACAATGCGGCACATTTATATTTATAGTGTCTGTCGAAACGGTGCTCAAATCGTATAAAACCCGTTGTCGAAATTCACACATTTCGTCATACTTCTCGATTAGAAAGTAGTTTATGATCCCATATGCCTCGTCTTCGGGCGGTTCTTTGTATTATCCATGTTCCCAAGCCACGCAATATGTAAGCAATAGTTAGATATGTAACCTTTAATCCCCCGTGCCCGCCCGGGGCCCGCTGCGGCCAGCACCGCGCCCTGCGATACGATGAACGTGTCCCGGCTGTGCAGACCTGTCAGCAGCTCGGACTGCAAGTCAAACAGCGCCGCCAGTCGGCTCCGTCTTAGCACGCCGCTGGATGCCGCGCCATGTCAAACAGCGACCCCCGCGAGAGACGCTGCCGCGCGCGCTTTACGCAGGGCATCTGTCGCCTGACGGCCGCGCTATTTCGGGGCGGCGTTGCCGCGCGGATCCGGCCTGTTTATGTGGCCGGCCGTTTTTCCGCTTCCCTTTGGCAAGGGGAGCGGCCGGCCGTTGTTTTCCCTCCAAACAGCGCGGCGCGGCGGACGGCGCCGGTGGGCCTCGCGTAATGAGCTGGCGTAGCTAATTGTGGCCGCTATTATGCCGGGCGCCGACCGCGTGCGCACCGAAAACCAGGAAACCGCAGTCAGCGCGACCCACATGCGTGTGGCGCAGGCCGGCCGGCGTCACCCGACACTGGCTGAGCTGGTGACCCGGCTTACCGACTGCCACCGTACCGCCGCCGCCTCCCAGCACGGGTCACAGGACTCCTCTGGCCTTCAGAGGGATGGTCCTCAGCCCGCGGGTCCGTGGTCGCCAGGTGGACGGCAGGACGGCAGGTGGCAAGGTGCGGCGCCTCCGGACCTGCGGCGGCTGGCCGATTACGAGACTACCGACGCCTGGCCAGCGCGCGCACTTCCTGTCCGCCCTCCGGTCCAGACGCATCATTATCCCGCGCCCCTTCCTGGACCGTCGCCGCTGTCATCCGAAGCGGCATTTCGCGAGAGAAAAATGGGCCTCGTCTCTATGGCGGCCGATGATAACGACGTCCGGCGCTGCCGTAATGGCCGGTCTCTCCGGACAACGGGACGGAGCCTCCTCCCTCCTCCGTCCGTCAGTCGTCCGGCGGACAGGCGGCGCCGACGGCACACGCATCGACCGGAACGTGCCCAAGGAACGAGGTCGGAGCGCTGGAGCCGGCGGCAGATGTCTCACCCAACAGGGTCGGCCGGCCGACTGCGGTCGATCGCTGCACACGTGATGGCCGCTCCGTCAGCTGTCGACGCCAGCGCGTGGCTGACGCATGTGCGTGCGCCCGGCCGGATCCAGCGGAACCGGCGCGGTGAGCGGCGTGCACGGGAAGGACTGGGCGACGACCGGTCCGACCGGCTACAGCGGCCACGGCTGCTGCTGCTGTGTTCTCTGGGAGCTCAGCTCGGTAGCCGGCTCTGCTCGGTGCTCCCTCCATCACCGCCCCTCGGCCGCTGTCGCTGCGTGCGCTAATTGAGCGGGCGTGTCGCTGTGATAACGTCACCGGCCGGGAGGAAGCGGCGCCTGCTTCCGCAGTCGGCAGCTGCCACGCGCCGCTGGGCTCGGCCGCGCCGCCCGCTGCTCCGGCCCAGCTGTCTCCGGCCCGCCGCGCGCTGCTCACCCGCTGGGCACACACGGCTGCTGTCAGCCAACACTTGCCAGGCGATTACACTGAAACGCGAAACGGGCCAATGGTTGTCCCCATCGGCAAACAAATTGTGGCTAATTCGGTTCGGTGCGGGGTTGCGCGTGCGCCTGTCAAATGGCTGGCATAGCCGTGTGTTTAGACGCTCTGGTTAGCCAACTGGCCGTCCCTGCCAGATGGCGCCGGCCCAGTGGGCCGTAGCGCCCGCCGCACCGTCAACTTTCGGCAGACCCGGGCTCTGACAAGCAATGATGAACTTATCATGCCGAGTGCGCGCGGCGCGCGGGCCCCGGCGAACGGTGGGGCGACCGGCGGCCGGCGCAGGCGGCTTCCGGAGGGTCGGCTCCCCTCCGCAAGTGGGTCAGGGTGGATCGATCCTGGATGGAGCCCGACTCGTCAGCTCCGCTGCTGCCGCCTCCGGCGACGCCTGAGGCGCTGCTGGCCGCTGAGGAGGCTGCCGTCGATGGCAGCCGACGGAGAGCGGCGGGCGGCGTCTCTCCATCTGCACTGTACCTTACGGCATACACGGCGCCCGGAGCGCCGGACCGGACCGGGGCGGGGTGCTGTGGGCCCTCTGTTGTCCCAACACGCCCAGGTGGCCGCCGCCGGCTCAGCCACCAGCCGACAAAGCCGAGCCGCTTCTAATCCCGCTCCATTATGCTATTGTAGTAGTGGAGACAAAGCCGCGCGGCACCGCTGACGAATCGCTCCACTGCAGTGGTGGAGGCGCTAGCGGCTCTTCCCTCTCCTCCCCTCCCCTGCCGTGCTGGGGGGGGGGGGGGGGGGGGGGGGGGGGGGGCGTAGGACGCGCTCGCTCGCCACTGCGCTGCGACTGCGATAATAGCTAGCCACTTGGCAGTGGGGAATGCTGCCGTGGCGTGGTCACACGACCTGGGGCAGGGGAGGCGGCCGGCGGGGGACGGTCCGATCGATCGATCAGACTCGCAAAAGAGAGCCGCCGCACGATCGATCTGACGCACGTAAAATAGCGGCCCGCCCGGCTGCGTGAGGGGGTGTCAGGCTGTCACTGGCAGTGCTAGCATGGACTGCGTGGCCAGTCACTCATCAGCACACCCCTGTATTTATGGCCACGCCGGGAGGATACTTCAAACACGATCAGCTGCAATATACATACAGTTACAACACGGTTGGCTGTAATAGACTGCATCGGTGCAGCGGTCCTCGAAGCCCCGATTTCCGCTAGAATCGCGCACGATTGGAGCGGAGTCTGGGTCGAATCCAGGAGATCAAACAGACAGTCAATCGCTAACCGTATGGCGTGATCGTAAATTATAGGCCTGCATCTTACCGAGCATATACGCAACTTTGTTTTCACAGATGAGCTGTTTTATTAATTGACACGAAGCGTTCATTCCTGTGGGTATTGGCACGTAGAAAAACTCAGGATTTTTGTAAACAAATATCCGTTTCATACCTTTGTGATTGTAGCTGACGCTGAGTCCGCCAAATACCGTGTAATTTTTCAGTGTACAGGTGGACTGGCGACCGTTGGCAGGTGCTTGGCTGAAGCTTTGCTGCACGCAACATGCAAGCCGTCTCGGTCGGTTAGGGATGCATGCAGCGCAGCATGCATGTGTGGGGCGGTCCTTGTCCGTGGCATGGGAGGGTCTTCCGGGTGCGTGTCTCTCCCCCTCGACGGACGACGTGACTGGAATGCCAGCCGGACGTTTTGTTTTAATTACTCAGCGTATGCATGTAGTTAAGCCTCATGTGCGGAAACGACTCGGTTCGCGGTCTGAGTCGGCCGCTGCAACCGGTTGGCCGTTTCCTGGCGGCGCTGAGCTGCCGAGGGGGAGGAGCCGGGCGGGGGTACCGACCGGGCGGCCAGTGCACGCGAGGTTGACTGCCGCGGCCGCTGGGGACGCTGATCCGCCGGCCACTGCCCCGTGTGCGCGGTGACGGCGGCGGCTGACCTGTCGACGCGGCACGTGCGGCACGTGTCCGCGGCCGGCGCCGTCTAAACAGCCGGGACGGCCGCCGACGCAGCTCACCTGCCGGGCTCACCGCGAGCGACGGCCGGCGATCGCCAGGTGATCTGACTCAGTCCGGCTTCACGTGTGGCCGCCGCGCTCGCTGAGAGGGTCGGTGTTGTCCACTGACTGACATGCGTCTCCCAGCGCCGCCAGGTCGTGCAGGAATAGCCGCGCGGCCCCGACATCTTCCGGCAGGTCCGGCCGCTGCTGCCCGGCTGGGCCGAGGTGAACCGGCCGCTCGCGTCGCCTCGCTCGCTCGAGCGACTCTGGCGCTGCTCACGCGGGCCGGCAGAGCGGCTCGTTGAGCGGCTGCTCACGTTCGCGCGATGGCTGTTTGTCTCGTAGCTGCCGTGCCATCCTGACACGAGCGTGGCGACACGGCGGCACGACGCCGGTATATCAGGCTGCGGTAAACTTACTCTGTTCTGGGACGATAGCGAGCCGAGTTACCGACATACGGCGGCCGTCGCTCGCCCAGCTCGCCACACACGGAACTGAGTGAGCGGCTCCGGGCGGCTCTGACACTGATACATGTACCTGCTCCCGCGAAAATCCTCTTCAAAGCGGCGCGTCTGTCTGACCCACTTCAGTGGAGGCTCGCCGCCGTCGGTCCCGCCACTTCACTTGCCGGAGGGGGGGGGGGGGGGTGCTATTTTGGCAGTCCCGCCGATGCTCCGTGACCGGAATGCTCCGCCGTGTGGTGACTGGTGAGAGGGTACGGGGGTCGGGTCCGACCGTCTGACCTCCCACACTCCAACGCTCGACCTTCAGACAGCGCGCACAGCTATCCCAATACCTATGAAGGCCAAGACCAGCGCGGGCATTTAACCTTTTTTTGCACTGTTTTTGTGCCGTGTCTGCTGCCGTTACCTCGCGTTTTTCCGAGGTCAGGGGCAAAAAAAGCCGTCTCGGCCCTGGCTCAGGGGCGGACGGCACCCGAAAAGCGGCCACCTGTAGAGCGTGCCAGATCCGGGAATGCAGTCGCGCGATCTTCCCTGGGAAGTGGAGGCTGTCATGGCCCGTCTGCGGCCGTTCAGAGTGACGCCAACTGATCAGTTCCGATCCGGACGATACCGTTCGACACAGCCGGGGATATTGCCTCTCAATGGTCCAACACATTCCGTGGCTCAGTTCAGTCCAACCCAACCCAACTCAGCCCAGCCCAGCCCAGCCCAGCCCAGCCCAGCCCAGCCCAGCCCAGCCCAGCCCAGCCCAGCCCAGCCTAGCAAAGTCCAACTCGGCTCAGTCCGGTCGAGTCCTTCACAGTCCTAACTCACCCCTGCATACTTCTGCGCGCCCTTGTGGCTTTGGCGTTATCTTGCATGTCAAATTGTAGCAGTGCATACGAGCAAGAACCGTTCATAATGCCGACAACTATGCCGGGAAGGCCGTGTGGTGGAACGAGGTCTCGCCGTTTGCGGCCATGTCTATCCTGGTGGATGTCACCCCGACCAGGCGGTTCGTGTTACACAGGCATCAGCGTTAATCGCTGTGACACGGCGTCCCGGGCTGGCACACCTATCTCGGTTGGAAACAGCTGACACACCACCCCGTTTACAGTGCAGCGCGGCAGATTTGTCACGTCCGAAACTCGTCCGTGCTGGTAGGATCGTGATGAAATGGTTCTGACCCCTTTAGGCCGTTAATGCGGACAGTTCGCTGCCATCGCCAGCAGGTGCATGCCTATTTTCGGCCTGTATAAAAGGTGATTCATGTTCTGTCAGTGGGCCAGGTCAAGCGGAGGCTGGCTGCAGCTAGGCCAAGGTTGCCGGCCGTGACCCTCTGGAGCTGTGCAGCGGTTTCTGCAGACGGGAGCTGTGGTGCTGGCAGGGACCGGCACCCGTGGGATGCACCCCGTGGACACACCCACCGGCTGTGGGTGTGTCAGACGTGTCAGGCTGTGGACCCACTGCCGGCCAGGGTAAGTTCGGTCGAGTCGCGCTGCTGCTGCCGCTGCTGGCAGGCGGACGGCTCTGTTGACGGGTAGCCGGGGGGGGGGGGGGTCATGGGGTTCGCCGCGCCCCTCTGTTTTTCTCGTGACGTCACCAGGTGGTGCGACGGAGTTGTCAGCCTCGCTGGTCCGCACCTCGTGCAAAGGTGGTCAGATGTCCTCACGTGTCCGTCACGTGATCAGTTCGTGATCACGTGACCGCCCTCGCTGACAGCCAAGTGATGACATGACTGCCGTCGGTGGTCGCCATGTGATCATGTGGCCGCCTTTGCTGGCACGGACCAGACACACACCAACGACAACAGAGAGAGACAGAGAGAGAGAACGTGTGGGCTAGTTGCGACAACGCCTGATCGTCTGCCGGCGCAGCGGAGCTTTCACCAGCGCCGGGCGACACGGCTGCGCACGTGATTCGAAATCTGCGGTATGGCCTCCTCGCCCGTCTCTGCAGCCTGCAATCGTAGGCGAGTGCGGCAATTGTGCGCTAATCGGCGGCCATTGTGAGCGGCTCATCAGGCGGCGCGCTGCGGGCCGGCGGTGCTCTGCTTTGTCCGGCAGGAGCGCGTGAGCGGTGTCCTCATTAATCACGGGCCGATTACCACTCCACCCATACAGAGCGTACAGAGGGCCCGGCCTGAAGTGGAGTCAGGAGTGGAGCCGGCTCTGGGGAACTGGCTGACTGTGCCGAGTGTCGGGAGCGCGGGACTCAACCCGCACCCCGGCCTGATCCGGACCGGTGTGCGGGGAGAGATGCGCGGTGTGCGGGGAGAGAGGGAAGGATGAAGCGCCGCCACCGATTTTCCTGGAGCGGGAGGGGACTTGGGGTGGGGGAGCGTGGGCGCTGCTGACTGCGTGAACTGTGAAGCCTTGATTGACTTGATTGCGCCGACGGCAGTGCCGACGGTTGCTGCTCGGCGCTCGCTGGGGCGAGGGCGGCGCTGCCTCGGCGGCTGAGGGTGGAGACGAGGCCGCCTGCCTGCGCCGGCCCCGCTGGTGCCGTGCCCCGCCGGCCGTGTCGGGTCACCATCCATCAGACCCTCCTCCGCCGCCGCCGCCGCCGCCGCCGCCTCAGATGACCCGGTGGTGAAAGTGGCGAGCTCTGTGCGGCAGGAGGATAGGCTGCAGGCCGGGCCCTTCTGCCGAGCCGGGCTGGAGATTGAGTTTGGTGGAGCCACATTGCTGACCTCGCCAGTCGGTCCTCGCCGCCAACTCGTCAGGGCCAGCTCATTGTGACAGCAGTACCGACTTTCGCTCTTTGAGCACCACTCCGCTGAATACTGCAGCTACAAGCGGTCTGGATAACGGTATCAGTGGTGTTATCTCGTGAATAAGCTGATAATCTTGCAAATGGCACGGCAGACCGTGGGCGAGGTGGTATCACGGGATATCGTCTCCACTAATTCCCTCTCTGGGTCATATCGGCCCGACTGTGTGCTCAGCTGATGTGAGCATCACCCGAGCTTCAGCCATCTGCGGAGTGCTCAACTGATGCAACATGGACCGTCGCGCACTGGACTTCAACCCGTAGTCCGGCCGTGTTCCCGCACCCAGCTGACACTGCATATCACCCACGCACCCTGACCTAGAGAGCTTCTCTCTCAGCGACCCAACCCGCCGTGTGCGCTGTATGCCCATATATGGCCATCGTTGAAAAACGAAAACGCGACGCCCGTCTTTTTCTTTACCACGTGACCCCTTAGTTTGACCACCTGCCAGCATGTCGTCCCATCGTGGCCGGTCTCTCCGTCTTCCAGCCGGCCACGCCAGCCGTGACAGGTCGCCCAGCCCGCCAGCTGTCAGGAGGCCAACACCCCCCCCCCTCCCCCCGCCTGCCGGCCCCGCACATCACACCCGATCCGCGGTGAAAGGCGCTGCGCCGGCCGCCGCCCGCGAACTCGGCGTGCGTGGCCGGCTGTCAGCCCGATCGCCGGCGGCGGTGTGCGGTGCGTGGCGCTGATGCTGAGCGACGCACGGCGAGCCGCTGACTGACGCTGTGTGTGTGTGTGTTGACAGGAGGGCGAACCTGCGGGAGTGCCTGGAGCGGCTGCGGGAGGAGGTGCCGCCCGGCGCGGACGCCAGTCGGCACACCACCCTCGGACTGCTCACCAGGGCCAGGGACTTCATCCGGGTACGAGCCCCCCCCGCGTCGCAACATACAGAGGAAAGGCAGTGATGCAAACAGGCTGTTCGGAATTTCAAGATGAAATAAATGCATGCAAAGAGAGAAATCACTAAATACATTTTGACCGAAATTGTGTAAGTTTCTGATCCAAAATTTTAAAGTTAAACATTACTGTTTCGATGGAGATAGGAATTAGGATCATCATTTTTATTTTGGGAATAACCCAAATGTGCCCGAACTAGCTGTAACCAGTTGTCATTTCGCTGTCGCCGGAGACTAGGCTCGCACGTTTGCCGCTGGTGCCGTTCGTTCGGAGGTGCGCCGGCTGGCCGCGCGGCTGGCCTCGCGCCCTCTGGCCTGAAGCCAGCGATCAATGTTGACGGCGATTCTGTCAGCCGCGCCGCATCACGTGAGGGCAGCTCACGTGTGCCAGTCGCGTGGCGCGTGGCTCTACGCGGTTAATTAAAACAAACCCGGCCAGTATCAACATCCGTGATTCTGAACTGATAGCTGCTGTGTTCTCCAGGGGTTAGAAGCATAGCTGTGTGGTTCACATACCGTCCACTAGTGTGCTGGGAGCGCATCTGCTGGTTCGCCGGCTGTGCGCACGGTGGGGAAGCGCATCGCGGTATCGTGGGTCGCGTGCTTTGTGCGGACAGTCGAGTTGGCATATGGCCTGTGCACGACTGTTGTGCGCTTGCCGTGTCCCGCTCTCCCCCCCCCCCCGATCGTGGCCCCATTGTTTCTGTGGGCCGGTCTGCCGCGGTCAACTCGCGTGCCACACGCGCATCTATTGTCCATGACTGCCCGTGATCCGCTCGACAAGAGTGATTCAAACGAGGGGCTGACCTCCCGCAGCATGGCTTTACGAAATACTCGGTCGGCTCGGTGCACCGCGCCGTGTTGTTTGTGTGGAGCCATGCTCTGGCGACCTGTTTTGGTAGGTCGGCGGGGGCGGGGGTAGGGCGGTAGCGGAGCGCCGCCTTTCGATTGCGGCCGCTCTCTCGCCGCGGCGCGCCCCTTGTAAATCTGGCCGATAAAGCGATTACGGTCGGCCGGCCGGCCGCCGCGGAAACGTGTAATACGATTCGACGGCGCGGCGGCCGCCAGTGGTCAGCGGGGCCGGCTTTTTGTGCGTGCCGGCCGGGGGCGTGGCGCCGATCGCAGAGCGTGCCCGGCCGGCCAGATGGCTTTACTGGCGACAGACGCCGGTGGCCGACCCGCCCCGAACGGGCATATCGACGGTGGAGCCCGCACGTGTCGTTAAATTCCTCACTGATGGTCTTACTCGGGGCTGTTAGGCTGGCCAAAGATGTTTCTCTAGCAAAATATGAGTATTACACTTAGATCATCCCAGTGCCAGTGCGCAAACCGTCACGGCCGATCGTGTTATCTAGTCGCAGCTCAGAAGCCCCACGTGAGCCCTGTTGTGACGTGGTTCGCCTCACGGTCATCGCCGCTCCCGAATCAGCTGGTGGCCCTGCCGGTGGAGCGCCGAGCGGGGGGCCCAGCTGGGTGCCGTTAGGAAGGCACTGGGCGCTGCCCCGCCGTGACAAGGCCTGCTCCAGTCACGGTCGCCCGGCTCGGCGTCACCGAGTTCCTCACCAGGAAAACGGAGCGGCAGCGGACGGCACCGGGCCTGATCGATGAGCTGTCGTCCTGATAGTCCGTTACGGTGGTAGCGGCCGGCGCGCGGCGCGTGCCCACGGCTGTCAGATGCGTCACACGATCGGGCCGCACCTGGCCCGGTCGGCCCGCTTCACTGCGCTCCGATCTACCGTCACAGCACAGCCGCCCCTCGGCGACGGCTGCGCCCGGTAAATACAAATTACATTGGCCTTGCGGTTTTGTTTTCGCGTGGCGGGCACGGGCGCATTGTGCGTGGCCGGTGACGGACAGCGATTGGCTGGCCGCCGAGGGGCGCCGGTACGGAGCGGAGCGTTCACCTCGGAGACGTCGGACAGGCGGTGGCGGCGACTGACGTGTTTACCCTGCCGGTGAAGGCCCGGCTGAGGTCGGCAGAGTGGTGAGGGGAGGCGGTGTGGTCCGACAGGCCGCGCCCAAACCAGAGACGGCCAGAAGGCCAGCTGAGGCGGGGACGGGG
>JARFNR010248762.1:0-12855 GCA_030323935.1 Semibalanus cariosus
ATATTAGGTGTCAAGGAAGCGGCTGATGTCGCTGAATTAAATGCTGGAAAGTCGTGAACGTCGGAGACGAACGCTGCTGGAATCTTACAAAAAACATATTGAATGCAAACATATTTAATGTGTCGTCAGCATGCAATCCGCGTGACATGAAGGGTAGGCTGCAAAGATTGCAAAAATGCTATACAATTTGATGTCAGCCAAGGATCGTAAAAAGGCAATAACTTTACTTGACACCATAACTTTCTAGCTCTTCAAAGTTGCATTAGTAGAATTAAATGTCAGTGTTTAATTTACTCCCTTCATTTATTTTAATGTCTGAGGATAGACATGTATTATTTGTTTTTATATTTTAGCCTTAATCGTCTGATGAAACGGACTTTCGAGCTCAGGTCCCATACTCAAGATACCTCGTGTTTCTGGTCCTAAACCCCCATTCGATCGCCAAATTGCCGGTTAACGACACAATTTAGTCTCGAAGGTTTAACGAGCTCATACATACCTAGACGTGGCCACCAACCATCGACCTGACATGGCCTCAAATGCGGCCGCTGTCACCGGCCGCAGGTCAGTCAGGTCAGGTCAGTCAGGTCAGATCAGGTCAGGTCAGTCAGGTCAGGTCAGTCAGGTCAGGTCAGTCAGGTCAGGTCAGTCAGGTCAGGTCAGTCAGGTCAGATCAGGTCAGTCAGGTCAGGTCAGGTCAGTCAAGTCAGGTCAGTCAGGTCAGGTCAGTCAGGTCAGTCTGGGGCAAACTGGGGACACCGAAGCGGCTCCAACCCATCGTGCTGCCAGGTCTGGTGAGTTTTGAAACTCACCCGATGTTGTAAGTTTTGAAAAGAGAGTTCCAAGATCACAACCTTCAGATTAATAATCCAGTAATTTACGAACAAGCTTTGTGAAAAGCTGGATTCAGCAAGTCATACTTACAACTTCCAATAAAACCATTACAAAATCGCCGAAAGCCTTTGGGTGTCTCCCGTACCTACTGAGCGGGTCATCGCATGCAGCCAACTAACGGAGTGTAATGATACTTGTAAAGTGTCAGACATTCCGGAGTGACAATTAGCTGCAGCCTGGCAGTTATCTCCTATGGCTGGCTGTGTCCGGTGGTGAGTGCAGTCTCGATCGGGTTGCCTCCCCGCGCCGGCGGCGGGGCAGTGGCGGCGGGACGGCGGCGGAGACTGCGCGCGTGCAGCGCGCCGAGGCTCGCTGCTGATGGCCGCTCGTCGCCACCCCACATTCAGGCGCGCCCTAATGGCCAGGTAGGCACGTAAATGCCCACCATTATGTGCTGAATCCATACAAACAGCAGTTAACTGTAATGCCTCATTCGAAAACCGGGAAGAAAAACGGAGATTGAGGCTGTCCCGCCAGCGAAATGGGCCATAATCGGGCGTAAAAAAGCGGCTAACAGGCTGTCGGTACATGAAATAAACGTGCACTTCAGGTAATATGGCCATTATAATTATGCCAAATAAATCACTTGTGCTGGAGTCAGGTAACTTGCATTGACGCACGAAAGGAAGCTCACTGCTCAATGTGAGAAGACCCGGATGTTGGTGGCTCATTTTCGAAATAAAGCCATCCATGATTTATAGCCTTCTAATTGTAAATTGCTTTCAATTTGCTGATGTGCAAGACATTACAAAATGTAAGCTAGTCAGCGGAATGCTTCTTCTAGTGTTTCTTTCATTTTCCTTCTTGCACTGGTAGCGGTGGAAACCGGTCTTTACTCATGAATTCGGTGGCCGTATTCGAAGCACGGAGTAGAAACGATCGATCAACGGTTATGGTTCGACCACACGAAACGGAGCCGTCTCACGCTGCGTACTATATCACAGGGTTTTACGTGCCACCATTGGCGAGGTCAAGGTTCAAAGTGGCGAGTTATTTTCGGTTTGAACTTCACCCACAACACCACGAACTTCAGTCGTTCTAATGGCGGTCACATCGCATCGGAACGGGCCGGACTACGACTTATGAATCCTTTGCTGTGTTGGTCATATAGTTATGCTTCTCATCGGTGACATATTACAAGAGACCAAACACCAAGTTGCATTCTGGTACTTAAAGACATAAAGAAAAGTGCAACAAAGAGCCTCTTGGGCCCATTTGAGGTTCCACATCCCCCTTTACCAGTCTCGCCATTTTCAAATTATTTTACTTTTTACCTGCCTAAAAGAAGCCTAATCCCACGAGTATTATGAACTAATCCCTTCTCTTAAAGTATTTATATAATCTAATTTTGAAGAAAGCAAGTGTCACTGTGACAGTGACATCCCCTGGTATAGCTTATTCCAATGTCCTACACCCCTTATACGGAATAGTGACTGTCATAGCCTAGTCCTACTTTGTTTCATAATGAGTCGAGGTCATCAGCAGGTGCTGATAACCTCTACCTTGATTTTCCCCATTGAACTCAAACATTCCCTTTGAATATCCAGAATACTGACCATTTACAAATTTGAAGACTTTAATGAGAACCCTCTTAGCCTTCTATATCTAAGTACTACTTAATTCATCGATATATATAGATACATATCCCACTGAGATAATGATCACGCGTCAGCAGGATTAGCGTTCTCATTCCGTTCCGTCTCAGCAGCCCGGATAAACAATCCATAACAGTGTGTCTGGCCGGCCCGGTCACCCAGCATGACGTCACCAAATCCCCGAATGTTCCAATCCAGCGGACCACCAGACGTTCCGGTGGTGCTGTCCACCTCCATGCACAGCACCAGCACCACTCCACCCCAGAACGGAGTCGGGACACGCTGTTGGTGCCCTGGGTCTCCGATGTCGAGCTGATCAGCTTCAACGTCGTGGTGCGTGAAATCCTCGGTGTCAATGCCGCTGCTCAAAGGTGATTCAGTGATCGTATCGACACTTGGGTGACTTCATCCGTCACCGGAGCAGGGCGGCGTGGCCTGGCAGGCGAGCACGCCGGGCACGCCGGGCACGCCACAGCCTTCATCGCGCGTCACACCGCCGGCTGACGGCCTCCGGCTCCGGCACCGCACCGGAAACGATCACTTCCGGTCGGGTGGGAGAGGCCTGGCCACGGTCAGATGATCTGACCTAACCTTTCTGACCTAACCCCACTCATCTGACGTAACCTCTTCTGCCTGACCTGACCTCAACCACCTGACGAGACCCCATTCATCTGTCTTCCATCTGGTCTGACCACATTCATCTATCTCCCATCTGACCTGACCTTTCCCGCTTGACCTTCACCTGACCTTTCCCGCTTGACCTTCGCCTGACCTCACCCATCTGACCTGACCTGTCTGCCATAACCTAAGCTAGCTGACCAATGCACTAAGGAGGATCTCATCCAAAAATCACAACTCCTACACAGGTCTGTAGACAAGGGAGATTTCGTCAACTGCAGTTGATCACAACTCGATAAAAACTGTACTGTTGAACGCTGACTGAGACATGGAACAGTGGAGCGCACTTATGAGGCGGCCGAGCGTTCTCACTTTATGGAACCCTGTCTGCTGGCAGTGATCACTGACCAGGGTCTGCAGGGCACCCAGGCAACGCGGGAGCTTACTGCCCGAACCTGACCTCTGCTGACCTCTACTGACCTTCACTGACCTCTGCTGACCACTACTGACCTCTGCTGACCACTAATCACCTCTGGTGACCTCTACTGACCTCCGCCGACCTCCGCTGACCACTACTGACCTCCGGTGACCTCTACTGACCTTTGCAGGGGCTGCAGGGCACGCCGCCGTTCAGGGCGCGGTAGAAGAATAGCATGCCCGACTCCTTGTACTCCTGGTCCGACCAGGCGGTGTTCTGCGGCCCCTTGGCGCAGCACGCCTCCCGGGTGACGCCTTTCGCCAGCAGACTCGTACAGCGACCCTTCTTCCCTGCCTGCCAGCAGTCGCCCGCTGCGGACAGAGAGCAGAGCCAACGTTACAGACGGAGCAGTCACAGTAGAGCGGCCGGGACACTGGGCTGCTGGCGACAAATCATAAAGGATTCACAGCTTAAAGCTTTAAAGAGAGGAGGGATACGGTGTGTTGGTATGCTTCACATCAAAAGTTATATGAATGCATCATTAAACGGAGGGAATTCGTGTTCGATTCTGTAGCTACATCTAATCTCAACTTTCAAACGAAGTCCACAACACAACCTGATGTTTCTTTGAACTCTAGCTAGCCTGTCCTCATATAGCATCAACCAACCGGACAGCATTAAAGGTCTAAGGAACTTTGGACTGTCCCTCCTTATCCTAATCCAGCCACCGCCCTCCGCCGCCACAACAAAGACCAAGTCAAGCCGGATACACTCGGCGACACCTTCGGTAGCTGGTATCAGCAGGCGCGTTGCTAGATAGGGACGAAGACTGGCACCGCCATGGATTTAGCGTCGGCCAGACTGATTTGGGTTGATTAGCCAGTGCTGCTGGGAAATTTGCAGGGGTGGAACAGGATCCCTGGGGATTATTCCGGCTTATGCGTCCTGAGCGCACAGCGCAGGACTGATCCCGTCACGACTGCAACCGTGTTATCCTTGTGAGAAAATCCTCGTGAGTAGACTAGAAACCGACAGAACAGGGAGTAGCTGGTGTTTAGAAAGATAGACTTAAACAACTTAGTGTAAGCAGGCGTCACAAACAAGTGGCCTCTACCTCCCACGTATCGAACTTAAGCAGACACAACTGTCTCGAACAGCGCGCGCCAACTGCGGTGCACCACTCTGCTCTCGCCGAGCCGCCGGGGGCTGTCGTCGGGAGACATTTATCGGCATTGAGACATTCTTCCGCACTATTGCTAACAGGACCTCACTCCCAGTGCCCCGGATTGAATTTCATTCGTGCGCAGGATTAAGCGTCATCTGTGCGCCGGATTGAGCGCCATCGGTGCGTGAAGGGGGAGGGGGAGGCGGCGTATGTACCCAATGACTCCTGACGTGTACCCAGGCCCCCCCCCCCCCAGCTGATTCTGCGGCTCCATCGAATAAGCTGATTAACAAAACGAGCTGTTAATGAGGCGCTATTCTTGGCGCTTGTGAAACGCTTTTTTATCAACCGGCGTCCCGATGGGCCTCCGAGACAACTTCGCCCTGGTGGGTGGGTGTGTGTGTGGGGGGGGGGGGGTCAAAATGACCCCCTCACTAAACCAAAAACTAAAAGTGCTAAAAAGACGCGAAAAAAAACGTTCGAAAGCTCTCGAGAAGGACATTCAAATCTACTTCGGGCATTTTTGCTCAGATCAATACTAAGGTCACCAGAGGTCATCAAAGGTCAAATTTAGAAGTATAGGATTTTGCTCCAGAAACCCCCAATTATCTCGGGAACTCTGATAGCTAGGAACAAACGGAAAAAATTGAAAGCTCACGACAATTTCAATCGTCTTAGGTCTCCACAATCTCAGCTCAGGTCAATAGTTAAGGCCCCAGAGGTCACCGAAGGTTACGAGGGCATTTGTTCTCAAAAAGTGTTTCGTGAATAGCTTTGTATTGGTTAACCATATAGTAGTAATATTAACATCATTGTGTTTGTCTCGTCAAGGCACTTCGAAACATGTTCAAGGTGACCTGATTAGGTCAACTTCACAATTTGACCTCAGGTCAAGGTTATTTGGTGACCCAGGTAGGTCATGCTACATATGGGGCGACGCGACTCGACGAGACAAACACATTGGTGTCATTTGCACGTCTATATCGTTATTCTGTCAATATGTATTGACAAAAAAATGCTGGTGACCTCAGATGACCTCAGCTGACCTTGCAGAGGTCACTGAGCGACAAATGGACCTGGGTCATCAAGAATGAGCTAAAATTACATGATTCTGGAAAAAATGGCCTGATCCAATCCATAGTCTTTGAAAAGGAAGCATTTGTATATTTTCCCATTGACATAATGGGAGGTCACGAAACTGACCTGACCTTAGGTTACCGATAAACAAAATCTGAGATAAAAGAATTGTAGGTACCTGTGATCTTAGGAAATCCTGCAAGTTCCAAATCTCTCGGACAAACACTGCGGCTTTCGCACGACCACAAACATTTTTGGAGGTAAGGTCACTTGACGTGACCTGGTGACCTGACCTGAAATGGCCTGAGGTCAACACTTTTACAAAATGTGGGTAATTGACGCCCAAATAGCTGTCCTAAATAGCTGTGCCTAGCTTTGACATCTCATGGGGTGTCAAAATGACCCCCACCAGGGCGAGGGTTACGGTTGGGGTCGGTGCGGTAAGGTTGAAAATGTCAAGAGAGGGTCACATTGATCGAATAGTACGGTGCTGACAATAATGATGGTGATTGCAAACAATCATGAGGCTATTGTTGTCAAATATGCAGATCGTAATTGTACGAATGTGGTAGAAAGCCTGACTTTCTGCATCAAAGTGAAGTGACGTATTTTGAAAGATATAGCACACGAGGAACCAAGCAAATGTTTAAGAACACGTTTATCCTGTTGTTATTTGTCAGCATTATCACATATTTGCCTGAGAATGCAAAGCCCCAAAACCAAGAACAATGTTATGCCAAACAAAATATAGTTATCTGCAAGGCTTAGGTACACACCGAGGAAATGGTGAAGCATATTAGCCTTAATACGTTGAACAGAACCGGAACTTCTCAGTCTAAAAGAACGACACTTCCAACACCAAAGACACCGGTGTGAAGCAAAGCACACCACATGACATCGTAAGACGCTTACATCGTCGGTCACCTTTTTAGAGGAGGGTATAATACAAGGTGTAACACAAGGTTGAAGTCACCGCGCCGCAAAGAACTCCACTGGCACTGAAGCTATCCCCAAATCTGCATCATCAGCAAGGATTAGCTCGTTGAAAGCATGTCAGCATAAACGTTGATTTTGTGGATCTTACGTAAACAACGGGTAGAGTAAGCAGAATATATCCATTGGTCACATTAAACTGTAGCGCGGAATAATGATTAGAAGGTTATGTCTATTTTTTATTTCATTGGCATGCAACCTTTTATCTCCCTCATTATTCCCACGTTGTAATGAATCTCGTTGACATGGATACCGGTATTTTTGACAAACTAGGACAAACACTAGAAACTTAGTTCGAATCTTTTACGTCATATTTTGATATGCAATAATACAATTTAGTTTCCTTCCTCGTTTTCCTTCTTTCCTCTCCTTTTCCTCTCTCCCTCGTTATACGTTCTCTCTCTCCTCGCTATCTATTGCTTCTTCTTGTGATATCATTGCTGCAAATATGCTCTGATTGCATCACCCGCTTCTCCCTGGGCCGTAAAAAGTGAAGGTCAACAGAGGTCATCAGCTGTGAGCAGTTAACCCATCCGTCACACGATACACGTCGTCTGTCATGTGGACACACATCGCTGGTGCAACATAAAAAGACAATCGATAAACTTGACACATCACCACAGGCGTTTCCTGAAATAGAAGCGCAGGCGATGCTTGTCTGGAGAGGGGTATCTCGCATGCTATTTGTTACCTAAGGGGCTTGGTATGATTTAGAGCAGCGTTTCATACCACTGAACCTGTGACGGGGCAAACGCATTCCAGGGTCATATAAAGAGGGGAAGATGAAGATGCTAAATAAAGAGAGGATCATTAGCTCCAAGGGAAACAATGAGTGAGTCGAGTTTGAACTATCCTTACTTTCCAAAAGAAAGAAACGCAACATAATACAAATAGAGAGAAAAAGGGAGATAAAGGAAGAGGTGGAGAAGAAAGAGGAAAAGAGAGAAAGATAATAATGGAATGGAGATCATCAACATTTTGCGATGATTGACAAATCAGGATCGACGGATTTTCATGGACGCCGCGTGGCTTAGTATTCGGTGCGCCCGAAAACCCCAATCATCATCATCAACATCATCAACATCATCATGATAAACGGATCAAACGTATACGTGATACAAAATGAAAAAGCAAACGGCTGATCGCGGCTGATTTTGATGGGCGGGCTATCCTATCAGCAAATTTTGCAGCACCTGGGTGTCGCTGTCCAACATTTTTGGGTCGATGTTTCCTCATACATGCTCTGAGCAACAGCGATATTCCTGTACGGTTTGACTTCGAATCCACCTGGTAGGGAGTAAAAATAGATCTCGCCAGCGAGTGCACCGTTTTAATGAGTTGACTTCATGACCTGCCAGGTTTGTGGCTGCTACGCACGCACACTCGCCCCCCCCCCCCCCGCTTGGCTTCATGCAACGCTACATATCATTGCACGAGTGCAAAGCGTCCAAAACCGCCTACATGCTACTGCACATTAAAAACATGCACAGGTCAGGTTTTCATGACCCACGACCTATCTTGGCTGCTAGTCACACAACACAGAAATACATGTTTCCTGTTCGAGAAGCAATGCAAGTTAGATATGTTGTGACCAATAAGCCCATGACAACTGCAAGTCTGCATTTTGGGGTTTCATAGTTTTATGCAGTTTATATGCGAGCGTAGCCAGTACAACCATATAACTGCATTTGCATGTTGTATAGCATCGCATGCTATTTTAGACTGCAAGTGAGAAGTCTTGATGACAATATAAACCTACGAGAGGCTGCAACTGCCCAAGACCGATCAAGAAAACATCTTCATAAATTGACATGGTATCATTCGTCGTGTCCCAGGGTCAAA
Organism: Semibalanus cariosus; assembly: GCA_030323935.1. Classification (NCBI taxonomy): domain Eukaryota; kingdom Metazoa; phylum Arthropoda; class Thecostraca; order Balanomorpha; family Balanidae; genus Semibalanus; species Semibalanus cariosus. The sequence continues at coordinate 8,603 of JARFNR010248762.1, forward strand.
ACCTTCGACAGCACGAAGCTGGCGTGTTCCGCAACACACAACTGTGTGCGGTGCAGTCTACCCAGACGACCTGTATGCTGTCGAGTGGTATATTTTGAGTGTCATTACAGACGGAATGTGTTTGCTTCCAGCAGCAGTGGAGTGTTTCGACACAGCCAGAGACGGAACACGCGCCGCCTCCATTCTTGCTACCACTCGGCCAATGGGCTGTTAAATGCAAATCGAGTAGCAGAAGGCTTGGCTGTGTCAGTGCAATGCAATTTGCATCGTTGACTGTTGAGGTTAACCAAGAAGACCACTGGCAAAGATACGTAAGTATAAAACATTGAAATGTTGCATGTCCACACTTCTTTATAATGAAGGCATTTTTAACTGAAATCACTAAATTTGACTTCACCATAACACCGTTCCGACTGACCCCTGAGGACATCAATTTACTCACGTAATAATATATCCCGAAAGTTTAATTAATGCAAACGCTTTATTTAAAATGATACCATGCTTATACGGATACAGATAGCCTTAGATGCATTATTATATTTACTTTATATAGATACACATTTGTTCGCACCACAAATAGCAGAACAGTAGCATGGCAAAGGACTGTTGCATGCTGGCGCTTAAGGGCGCGGCTTAACCTCAACACCACAAGTGCCTCTTTTGCCCCCGATGACGTAAAATGCGCATGTAAGTCTCGGCACGTAACTCCACAGCACACCGTGGGCGATAACGACTACAGCTTGAAAAGCATGAGCTCATTTAATGGTTTTCACAGAGGCAGAATTAGACCTTAATGTTCACGCTAGGCAAAGGTTGCGTGCGTGCTGAACTTTGTACACAGGGGATACCATAGATACCCACGCATTTTGCTGAGCTATTTCGAGCATTGGTAACAAGCTGAAGTTAAACTCCTACCATTTCCATTTCGAACTGAAAATACCTCTGCAGGGAACTTTATTCTTGGAATACCACAATGCGTTTTTTTTATTTTGTTCTTGTTCCTTATGTGGGAAAAAGAACATTCGTTGAGAACATTTGCTGCTGATTGTCAGGAGTGACTGAATTTCACTCATCTCCACAAAAACATACTAGATGGAGAAACAGTAACAAGAAACGTTTTAATAAATTACGCAGAATGAAGAAAATACATCAGCCCCCTTTACAATGATTATAAATGCATTTAAGTTCTGCATTTTCAAAGGTACCAAATAATTGCTTTGCATGAAGAGCTTGACAAACGACACACTCGATCATTTCACAGATTTGTGTACAGTGAAACTGAAGAGTGAAGAGTGCTGTCAGTGGGCCTCGAATGGCTGAACAGGGCTGTACGTCGCTGCGCGCTGCTCCTAAACCCGAGCACGCAGAATCTCACAACTTAAAAATTGTGCTTTAAGGACATAAACGTCTTTGTATGCAAATTCTCAGGCACATCCATCGAGTAGTTGCAGAGAAATAAACCCATTGAAACCATGGCTACGGTCAGGTAGAGCCGCTCATATGTAGATTCCCCCCCCCCCCCCCTAGTTGACGAAAGACCTCACGTGCGCCTTTTGCCCGCTCGGTAATAAATAGCAATTCACGTGCGTTAATGTGCCTATCATCGTTACGTTAACGTAAAAAACATGCCGTAAGCGAGCGTGACATTTTCATTTCTTGAGGGGAATGCCTAACTGTTTAATCGAAACGCTATGATGCATAGACGAACGTTTTGCATTTGCATCCATGCCTATTGTAGTATTGTTTAACTTCTCTTAGTAAACCCGTTCTCTCCAAAACTAAGCCAAGCAGTAGACGCGTTATCATTTTAAACATAAAATGCGATGAGATACGACGAGTCGTGTAATTCAAAGCTTAAGCCAAAATGTAAGATGGAACATTCAGCTGGAATATTTACATGAACAAGCATTCCGATAAACGCTAGCTTTGATATGGAACAAAGTGCAAATACACGACCCTGTTGTACTAGAAAATCCGATTCAATTAGCTTCTGTGAACCGGGATGTTCGGTTAGGTTTTCCATGAGTGATTCCATGAGTGATTATTCCATGAGTGATCAAAGGTTAAGCCATATAGCTGTCCAAGTCAAATCAAATGTTCTACATTCATGCCACACGTTGCGATTTGCGTATCATATAAAATCAATCGTATTGGCATGTTCAATGAGTCTAGAACTCTAGAAGCTTTTGTGTTGTTACCACCATAACAAAACATCAACGGATGGAGCTTCCCCTATCAAGTTGGTGGGGGAAAATGGTTGGTTGCTTTGCTTGGTTGAGGTGAAAAATGACAATTTTAACGATGGAAAGCCTTCAAATCTGACAAAAGTTGGTGGGGCAAACCACAAAGCTGGTGGGACACATTACAACGTTGGTGGAACAGTGGCCCCACCATTTAAAAAGGAAACTCCGCCCGTGGAGACATCTCCAAGTCCGTAAGACACCGCAGATCTAATAACACCCGTCACCCATCAGAGCGCTTCACTTCCGTCACTTCCTATCACGAGTCTGCGGGCTGCACCGTACTCCGTACTCACCGTCAACACCCGTCATCATCCCACACCACAGTAGCAGCGGCAGCACCAGTGCGAGCGCCGCGGTCCGGCAGCAGGGCCTCATCTCGCGCACTCCTGAGACTCGGGACCGCTCGTGCACCACGTCAGGGGACGCTCTTCTGCCGGCCGGTGCGGACACCGCGCTTTTAATCGCGTGGCCCTAGCACGTGACTTCATTCAGTCCCGCCGACCAATGGGAGGCGGCGCCCGGTCGCGAATGGTAGTAGCCGGCGCGTGGGCGGCCTTCGCCGCCGCCGCCGGCTGCCGGCAGAGGGACGCCGCGACCGACGCCCGTCGGGGTCGACACAGGCACCGCAGACCGGCGGACGTCGGTCCCGACAGAGGTCGGCGGTCCGACGCCACCAGACGGGGTAGTCGCGGCCACGCTATGAATGGAACGCGGCAGTTAACTGGCTGGTGCATTGTTTGTTATGCTGTATTGTTTGTTGTGTAGCGCTACAAATTAATAGAAAAACATCAGATTTCGCTTCCTCACATACGCATTAAGAACTGTTTGGAAAAAATAATTGGGGAAAATGCTGAGATTTTCTTTGAATTCGGGAAATGTGTTGACAAAAGTTCGCCCCCGAAGCTCAGTCGGGAGAGCGCTGGTCGCTGGGCTTCAGGCCTCATCCGGTGTGGCAGCCGGGTTCCAGTCACTTCAGCGCTCGCTATTTGCCCCTACAACTGGGGTCGCCTGCGACCGTTGGCAGCTGCCGTAATCAAGGTCAGGTGACGCCAGAGGGCGGGATGGGCCGTGTCCACGTCCAGGTATGTCGGGCAACTGAAACTTTGCTTCTAAACTCTGCCGGTTATTAGGAATTGCGCGAAAGGATGGCGGGACCTTGGCCCTTGCAGCAAGCTCTGTTTAGCGCGAGACCTGACGTTGGAAATCCATCCATTCAAAAGGTTGAAGCTAAATTTACGAAACAAAAAATGAACCAATTTAATCGTTTTGGGGCATGGGACCCAATAATCCCGTGGATTCGCACCTGCCAGATGCTATTTTACGTACTGGAACTGGACTTTACTATTTCACTTACTGTGTATATTCGCTTACTTGTTATTTGAGAGGCGCTTTGTTAAAATAGCTGCGAGGCATTTACATATTTGTCATCATTTTGCACCATCCGTGCCAAAAATATCCTATCTCGGATCTCGGATCCTGTCTCGGACCTATCTCGCATTCTTTATTATAAATCTGTGATTCTTTATATAGCTTTATTCGACACAAGCTTTGAACGATGTGACTCCTGGCCCGGCTCAGCAGCAGTGTTCGCACGTGCTTATCGGTCGCGATCTCTGCTGTAGTCAGAAGAAGGGTTACGAGCGGCTAATTTGAGCGGTCTTCGTGCCTCCACCAACGTCGCAGCAGCATTTAAAATCCACCGCAAATAAACGCACTTAAAATACATCCAAGAGGCTGTTAGCCAACAATGCCTAAATGTGTTGCCGGTATGTTGGTTTAACCTGTGCCGTGTCGGAGCAAAGGCACTCAGACGCCATTTTTCTCAGAAGGGTTCACAGCCTCTTTGATGGTATGGGGGCTGTTCCAGCGCCCTCAACCGGAATAGGTTTTCATCCCGACGGTTGAGGCGCGGTGGAGCGGAGCAAGGCAACGAACGGTGGAGATTTCCAATATAAACAACATAGACAGCGCGCCACTAATACGCGCCAAAGCGCCAGAACTGTCGTCACG
>JARFNR010249873.1:0-12814 GCA_030323935.1 Semibalanus cariosus
ATTTACCCTAGATAAAATGGGATTCTCTGATGACCCGACCCTACCCCGCCCCCCCGTCAACAACATATGGCTGAGGAACGAAATTTGATTGTACCACTGACGTGCCCCCCCCCCCCCCTGTGAAAAATCATGGCTACGTGCCTGTCCAGATCAGATAATATTTCGTGCGGTAGTGAATGACACAAAGGACAAAAGGAAGCCATATGCCAGACTGTTCCGTTTGAGACCATGAATTACAGAAACGAACTGATATAGGTATTAAAGCCAGGAAGCTTTTGATGTGTCCAGAACGCAGAGACGGATCTTCTTGTCATGGTCATGGGCCATGAGCCCCTCTCTTGAGCCTCGAAAGAGCACTTAATCGAGTGCCTGCAGCGGCCTCACTCTGATGTGAAGAGGCCCATTCTGGTCATTGGAGACCCGCTCAGTCCGCCAGTTCAGTCTTTAGAGGGCCAATTCCAGCATTTTATGGATGGGGCCATTCTGACATGCAGAGGGCACAATCTCTCCTTCACAAGGCCCTTCTTGACCTACTGAAGGCCTGTTTGTGGTAAGGCCCACCAAGGTTGAGCATGACCGCCAAATTGACTGGCGTGACTGGCCCTCGCCCCTTGACCGAATCCTGGATCCGCCACCGCCAGAATGTATAATAGCGAACCCAGCGGTGATGTGAAACTTTTACTCTTCGAATCATTTCATACCCAGTAATGACATAGCCACCGCTAATCTGACCAAACGTTCTGATGGCGGATAACTTTGCATAGCTTAGAATGACCCAGGGAGCTAAGTAATGCCATTAGTGCCAATGAAAGCCAGGCTAAGACTCTCTATTAGAGTTGAAACTCAACGGAACATGAAAACAGTCAGTTACATGGTGGAGGCTTGCACGCATGCGTCAGGAGAAAACAATGAAGAAATAGTCACATAATGGGCGTGGTCAAGTCATAGACAGCTCTTATAGACGGTCGCCCGTCCACCCGACACAGCATCGACGCTACATAACAGACAAGGCAATGAGATCACCCGGGTCCTGCATCTGTTTCCCACATGCACACACGCACATACTCACACCTGCGAGAGATGAGGGAGGGGCGACACAGTCCACAGCCCGAGTCCGGCCACCGGACGCCGCAACAGAACAAAATCCGCCTCCTCAGTCGGCACTTCTGACGTCATACTAACCGCCGGTGACATCACACTGACTGTCCTCGGACACCACCGCGCGGTCCTCGCTTCTCCGCACAATTTGTTATCCTAGAGTGGCCCGCTGGGCCAGGGACGGACGCAGAGAAACGTCCATTGGTTACCGCTACCGCCGCTACGAGCGGCGCTACCGCGCTCACGCGACGATCTGGACTCTCCGACCGAAGCGGTGCTTCTCAAGAAGCAGTGCCTCTCAGGAGAGAGTCACGCTTCGTCTAGGGAAGCGCGCTGCTGTTCTGGACGTAATGACTATCCCACGCGGAACATCTCGTGATTGACAATGATGTTGCGAATTTCACTTGGCAAAGACAAGCTTTCCTTGAGAGTTGTTCTTTTCCCCGCACGTCAGGGGGCGCAGAAGTTTAGAACTCGAGCCGGTAGGCGGCGCAGCTGGTCTCATGGTCCTGCAGGTTGATGGTGCAGCGGCTGGCGGAGGGCGCCAGGTCGATCCTCAGGTCCTCCAGCTGCTGCTCATTAGAGGCGAACCAGTGACCGAGGGTGTCCGTGTCATAGGTTGGTATGATGGTGACCTCTGTGGACGGAGACATGGCGCTGGTCAGACTGGTGAGGTTGAGCAACGGAAGGAGACAGACATTTGCCCAGGATTCTGAGTCTCAATTTCAAATGATCACGTGCTCGTCAATGTTCGTGGTACTGAGAGATAACGAACGTTGCAAAATGGATAACTTGCAGTGCTACTCCTAATAACAATCAATGACATCAAACATTGTTAACATGGAACATATGTAGAAATAAGTATGAGTCAACAACAATGTCTTTGCAAAGTATGTTTTAGATTTGTTTACACTTTCTAACATTTCATTCGAACGTCAATACTTTACTGCCGCTTTAGGCCTGGTTATTTGGCCTTTCTCGCGAGCAATCATTTCGTCACGTTCAATTTTCCACGAGCAGCTGCGACTTACCCAAGTCTTTGTCCTCCCACTGCTGTTTTGCCTCTAGCAGAGCGTTGAACACCTCCCGGCTCGGCTCGATACTGCTGAACACGTAGTAGCGGGCGCGCACTCGATGGAAGAACTGCACGCCCGAGTAGAAACTGTTGGCGTGATGCGGCACGTACACCAGGTCCAGGTAGACAGGCGGCGGGCCGGCCAGTTTGCCACCTCGCGGCGAGTCGCTGGCGCGCGCCCGGGACATGATGGCGCGCTTGGTCGGCGGCGGAGTCTGCACTCCACCGTGGTCTGGCGGCGGGACGGGCGAGGGCAGGCCGAGGGGTGGCCCCCAGCCTGGTACAGGTTGGTCGGGCTCACCGTCTTGCAGGTTGACGGATGGGGAAAGCGACTGAGGAGGGGAACGTGGCTGGCGGAACTCCACTCCTGGCAGCCCGAGCGCCTCCTCGCCATCCTGGAGCGCCTCGTGGAAGGAACCGGTCATCACGTCGTGGAAAGACTCGTGCAGTGAGCTTGTCATAGGGTCGAGCGTAGCGCGCGACCGGCGCAGCGGGTCGCCTCCCTCTGCGCCGGCAGGGATCACCTCGAAGGAGGAAGGCGCACGGGGAGAGGACGGCTCGCGCGTGCTTGAGCTGCCGGACGCCTCCTCGCGGATGTCACTTAGTTCTGAGGAGGAGCGGCGGTCCTCTTCGCGCGGCGCATGGATGTCTCGCCGCACGACCAACTCCTCGACTACTTCGCGTGGCTGCTCAGGCGGAGACGGACGCTCGGCATCTACTGGCTTCGGGTCCTCAGCCGGTGGTTTCGGTGGCTCCTCCGGCGATCGGGGCGGCTCCTCCGGCGATCGGCGCCCAAACATCTTACTGAAGAAGCCGCCGCCTGTTTTCTTCTCCGCCTTCGGCGATTCCTTGACCTCCTTGGTTTCAGGTTCTTTCGAGTCTTTCGATTCCTTGATGTCCTTTGACTTGCGCCTGCCGAAGCCGAAGAGACCGCCGAAGGTACTCCGGACGGATGAGTTGGCTTCTTCCAGCGTCTCCTCGGCGCTTTGGTACATTGACTCCGCCATTTCGGCCGCCTCAGCAGCGGCTTGTTCCGCACCTGCCTCCAGACCCCGTTCTGCCTCTGAAAGCTCTAAGCTCACCCCTTGAACCACTGACTCGACGCCAGCCACCACTGTGCCTCTAGCCTCCTTTGCCACATCATCAGCATCGTGCATGGCGTCGCTGGCCTGTCGTTCCACCTGCGACAGCGTCTCAGTCGCAGTCCGCACAGAGTCGTCGACAGTCTTGGCCGCTCCTTGCGCCGCTTGGCTCAGCTGGCTGTCAGCCTCCCGGGAGAGTTGACCGAGTTTCCCGATGCCGAGATTGACGGTATGCTCGGCTTCCCTGACAGCACTGCTGAGCTGGTCGTCTGCAGTGGATAACGCCTCCCTTGCACCCTCCTGTAAACGACTGGCGGTCTCTTGAGCCTGCTGTGCTGTGTCTTGTCCCGCCTCGATCGCAGAGGAGGCTACATTCTGAGCCTGCCTCTCGGCGTCAGCAACTGTTTTTGAGCATGCCTCGTCGACTGCCTCACCTGTGGTCTTAAGTTGCTGCGAAGCCCCCTGAACTCCGGTGGTAATTGTTTTGTCTACTTGCTCAATTTCTTTTGCAGCTTCACTAACGCCTACCTGTACAGCTCCACCAATGTCCTGAGCAATAGTTTCCATCTCCTTCTTGGCATCTTGAACTTCTGAGGAAATGGCTTGATCTGCTTCCTGAGCTACTGATTTGATTTGACTCGCTGCACGTCCCACGGTGCTCGTGATCACCTCCCTACCTGTTGCAATAGCTTCTTCCGCTTGTGTTTTTGCTGCAACAGCTTTCTTACTAACATATTCGACAGCCGCCGTAGAAGATTCATCTACTTGATATTTTAAGTCCTTGACATCCTGTGCAGCATCCTTGACGTGTGTTTGAGCATCTCTAACGCCTGCCGTAAAAGCATCACCAGCAGCTGCAGTTGCTGATTGTTTTTTGATGGATTCTACACCGCCAGTCACTGTTTGATCGATGGCTGTTGTGACTGCATCAACCTGGTCTTGGGCCTGCTGAGTCCCGGTTGTTAAAGCTTCATCAACTGCCTTTCCTGCTGAGTTAGTCTTATCTACCGCACCTTCTACAGCACTTGACAAGACATTTTCAGAAGACTTCGAAATGGCTTCTGCCTTTGCGCTGACTTCCTGCATTCTACTACTTAGACTATCTTGAACATCTTTTATAACAGCTTCAGTGCTATCTCTAGCCCGTTGTATGTCAGCAGCGGCATCTTTGTAGACCTCTTCCACATCTGACTTCATTTGGTCTGATGCGCTTTCGGAACTGATCTTCAAGACGTCGGCAGCAGTTCCAAGGGAAGACATAGCTTGGTGTTCGGCATCTCCAGCTTCCTTGACCAGTTCTTCAACGGCATCTTTTGTGACTTTTGTGACTTCACTTGCCTGAGCTTTTGAGTCTTTTGCGCCACTCACCAATGACTCTGCTTGTGACTTGACATCTTGAGCGCTTGCTGAAACAAACTCATCGGTGGATTTTGCTAGAGCTGCAGCATGGTCCTTGATGTCTTGAACACCACTAGCTAAGGATTGGCCTAAGGCTGCTGTGGCTTCGTCAATATGACCTTCAGTCTCTTTGAGGTGTGAAACAAAGGATTCGTGAACACTTTTTACTGCGGATGTCGCCTGATCACCTATCTTTGCTGCAACATCTGACAAAGCATCCTTGGAAGGCTTCGCAGTCGCTTCAACCTGCTTTTTCACATCCTGCACTGCGTTCTTCAATGCTTCCTCAGAACTTTGCTGAACGGCTTCGGCCTTATCTCTCGCATCCTTGGCAGCAGTAGCTAAAGTAGCTTCGGCTTTTATAGCAACTGAGTTGACCTGGTCTGATGCACTCTCGATGCTCGTCTTGGTGGTATGTATACTCTCGGCTGCAGCATCCTCCAGTGACTTTATGGTATCCGTAGAAAGAGTCTTCGTGTCCTGAGCGCCGCTAGTCAAAGTCTTTTCAGCTGCGTCTGAAACGGAATCCAGGTACTCTTTAGTCTGCGTCACTCCAGTTGCTAAACTTTCACCAGCCGCCTTTCCCGCTGACTCGACACTGTCTGATGCGTTGTCAAAAGCACCTGACAATGCTTCCTTGGAAGCTTTTGTTGCTGTTTGGACTTCATCCTGGACGACATCCTTCACACTTCTCGTGATTACTTGTTCAGCCGACTCATCAGCGGACCGAGCTTTCTCCTTGATATCTTCTGAGCCGCTGATGATGTCTTCTTTAACGCCGGCGGTGACAGCTTTTTCCTTATCCTGGACTGCTTGAATCCCACTTGCAATTGGTCCAAAAAGAGAGCTGGATGCTTTTTCGGCCTGCTTCTCTGTTCCTTCGGCTGTTGTCTTCAAGGGTTCTTGGGACATTTCTACAACCTTTTCTGCTTGACTTGTGGTGTCATCCATTTTGTCAGTCATTGTCGCATGCACAGACTCTATGGTTTCTTCAATCTCCTTTTTCGCCTTTTGGTGTGCGTTTCCTACTGTCTTCTCAGCACCCGTCACAGCTGAGGCGATGTCTGCCTTGGCCATCGTGCTACTCAAGCTGTCTTCTGCTGCTTTTGAGGCCGACTTGACAGCCTCCTTAACGCTTTTAGTCTCACCGCTTATGACGCCCTCTGTGGTGTCGATCACGTCATCAATTTTTTCACTGAGATCTTTGAGTTCACCCCTTAAGGTCTCATCTGCCGATTTGGCAGTCGTCAAAACCTGTTGGGATGCTTCGCGAGTTTCATTTTTCTGTAGGTCTTCTGCACTTTTGATGGATGTCTCGACCTGCCGCTTAGCATCTTTGGTGGAGTCAAGTACGGTGTCTTTTACGGAGTCTATTGCGGACGCTATCGTAGCAGGTGCCTGCTCCACTGCCTGGTCGGTGCTAGAGAGCCGCGATGCACCTTTATCTTCAACAGACGAAGCCACGTCGCGTATGACCTGTTTTCCTGTTTCTGCTGTGACCTCTGCCTCATCTTTTACCTCTTGTCCACCCAAAGTCAAAGATTCTTTGCCAGATTGTATTGTTGTTTCTGTACTCTCCCTGACAGCTGCCAGAGTTGCATCTGCGTCCGCTGCTTTCTCCTGAGCCGCTGAAGTCACCCGACCGACCATCTCTTCAGCAGTCTTCATGGCATCTGCTGTCTCCTCGGTCAAATCTTTTGAAAGTTGCTGGACACTCTCTGTTTCTATCACTTTTTGCAGGTCATCTGCAGACCTGTTGATTGCCTCTCGAGCATCCTTAACCTTCTCTTTCAAATCCTTTTCGGTGTCTTCTATCGTTCTTTCTACGGACTTGTCAGCGTCTTTCATCGCCTGCTGTATTGATCTTCCAACATCGTCGGTTGCTCGCTCTGCTCCGTCGGCAACTGCCAAACTTGTCTTCAAGAGAGAGTCTCTAACACGTTCAGCAGTGGAAGAGGTGGTGTCCACAGCGGCCGATACCTCAGTTGATATCGCGTCGAGCACTGGAGAGGTCAGAAACTGGGCTGAGTCTGCATCCTGCTGATGTTGTTGCTCAGTAGGTGTGACGATCGCCTTTTCTGCGGGAACAGTAGCTGGTTTATCTGTGCTTTCTTCAGAAATTATTTTCTTCTCTAACTGTTCAGCTGCAGTTGGGACTGCCCCCGAGAGAATCTGGCCTGCGGACTGTAAGGCGGGGCCAATCGTGGAAGTTATTAAAGCAAAACTACCGGAACCGTCATGGATGTCTTTGTCAGAGACTTCCGTGGTGGATTTTGGTGCGGTACCTGGTGAGGCATCTGAAGCGGGTTCGACTGATTTTGTGTCAGGTGGCTTGCTGGCGGCGGAAGTTATTTGTCCCGTGGCTGTCTGGTCTTTGTCTGTCGTTGACTGTGTTGCGTCTGGCGCGGTCAGTCCTCCAGTGATATACTCACATACAGATGATACAGTCTCCTCAACCGTCTGACGAACATCTGCAGTAGCTTCTTTTACATCCTGGCTCAGTGTTTGTAGCTGGCCATGGGGTTCTGACGTTTTTTCCTCCGCCAGATCCCCAGACATTGACTTTCCGCTTGTCTGGAAAATGGACTCAGATTTGTCCATAAACCTGGCAGCTACGTCTGGGGGGTCTTCCGTGTTAGCTGCGTCTGTTTTCGTAGTGTCAGCGGTTGGCTCATCCAGCAGGTCAACTGCGCTCTCGGGCTTGCTTCTCCCCGACATAAAATCTTCGATCTTTGCTGATGCTTCAGCTATATACTGGCTCACCGATGTCACCGCATGAGCGGCGCCTTCCTTTACACTACCTGTAGATTCCTCCACAGACTTCTCGACTTCCTTGAGCTCCTGCTTCGCTTCGTCCGAGACTTCGGTGCTACTTTTCTGGGCAGCTTCCACAGCAGATTCTGCGGCCTCTTGTACAGTTTCTGCACCTGCGCTGAAAGCGGCCTTCACAGATCCCATGATACCCGAGCCCTTCTTTTCTACAGTCTCACTGGTTGCTGTTTTTCCATCGCTAACGCTGCCTGCGTGATCATGGAAGGTAGCAGTAGAGCTCGATTCAGTGGTACCCTGAGGCTCTGCTGCACCGGCCAGCATCTCACCCTCAGACGTCTGACGCAAAACTTCTCGACCTGCCTCGACTGGAGTTTTCGGCGCTGGTACTGACTGCGACCGTGATGCTGCTGGGCGAGCGTCTGATGTAGGAGTTTTCTCACTGGCAGACTCGGAAATGCTCGTGTGCTCATCGAACTGCTTTCCCTTGTCGGCGGCTGTGTATACTTCGCTGGGTTTATCTCCAGGGAGGTCTGTGGCAGCTGTTGGCGAGTGGCTAGTATGAGGGCTCAGACCAAGTCCAACACCAGCGCTTTCAGCGAGTGAGGATGGTGTGGTGGTGATGGTTGATGCCACTTTTTTCGCCTCAGTTTCGGCAGCCGCAATAGTATCATGAACATGTCCCAGGTGGCTGACTGTGGATTCCTCAGTCGTCTTGGTTGTCTCCCTTGGTGTGGATTGCTCAGTCGTCTTGGTTGTCTCCTTTGGCTGGTCTATGGTCTTTTCGTCTTTCATGGGAGCCTCGGGCGACCGATCGGCAGCATCTGTGCGGGTAGTTAGTCCAGTGCTCTCCGCCAGAGACGATATCGTGGCAGAAATGGATGACACCGCTTTTCCGGCCTCTGATTCTGCCGCGACTAAAGCGTCATGTGCAAGATGGCCCAGGTGGCTACCAGTGGATTCTTGCGTTGCTTCAGCTGGAGCTTTGGGCACAGCAGCATCATGTCCTCCCAGGGAAGCAGCAGTTGATGGCTGCTCAACCACTTCCGTCTGAGTAGTCAAACCTAGACCGGCACCAGCGTTTTCGATCAGAGAAGAAAGTGTTGTGGACATCGATAAGGCTGCTTTTTCTGCCTGCTCCTCTGCAGCTACAAGTGCGTCATGAACGACATGACTTACATGACTGACTGTGGATTCTTCGGTGGTTTTCTCTGCATCTTTGCCGGGAGAGGTGACAGTTTCATCAGGCAACTGAGCGGTTGGAGTTTTCTCCACGGGAGGAGCTTGAGTGGTTATTCCCCCTCCGGCACCGACGCTCTCAGCCAGGGAAGACAATGTGGTTGAAAGAGATGAAACTACCTTCTCTGCTTCGGATTCTGCAGCTACAATGTCATCGTGGGCAAGGTGACTCAGTTGGTCAACCGTGGATTCGCGTGACGTCATATCTGCTTTTTTCGAATGCGAAGCAGAAATTTTGCCAGTTGATGGTTCATCAAATTTGGTCTGGAGACCTTGAGCAGCTGGTTCAGAACTGATGTCATCCTTCATTTCCGTTTCATCAGGTTTCTCGACATGAGGCTTTCCTTGTTTACCGCCACCAACATCTTGAGTGGCTGATGAAGTTTCCGCGATTTGAATAACACCAGGGGCGGTGACATCAGCTTCTTTCAAAGTCCCATCCACACTATCGATCTTAAAACTTTCAACCAAAGAACCCACTAAATCTCGTCGGGCTGTCCCCTTTGACTCCACCTGCCTTGCCGAATCAGTGACTGTCACAACCTGTGCCTTCTCCTCACCATGTACCGGCTCGGCGACCCAGCCCATGCCTCTGCCGCCAGCGCCGTCCGCCACGTCCAGCGCCGCTCCCGGGCCCTCTCCTAGGTCTCGACGCTCGACTGACGGCGCAGTCGGCGAGATGCTCTGCTCCACTGAGGCAACGCTCGCGACGGCACCGCTCGGTGCTGCGTCGGCTTGCTTGGTCGGGCCCGGGGTAGCGCCGCTCGGCGCGGGGGCAGCGTGCTCGTCGAGGTGCAGGTCCTCGAAACGTTCAGCCACTCCAGGCACAAATGCTGACAGGATTCCAGCGGCGTCCATCAGCTCGTGAACCACCGCGCCCTCGCTGTCACTGCACGGCATAGCGTTGCCGTTCATAGAGTCCTCGGTCTTTAGGAATTGCGAGCTGACCTCAGAGGGTTTGAAAGGGCGTGCGTCGATGTCATCCGTTCGTGCGGGATCAGCTACGGTAGCTGGTTCCGGACGCTCCGACTCATGGTCTTTGGAAACAGAGACTTTGGATTTCACCGCTGTTTCCTCAGATGTCGGAGAAGCAGCACCTTCGGGTGCACTGACTGGTCTCTTATCTGCTGGTGGCTCAGTTTCGATCCAGTCCATTTCTCCTGACAGTGGAGCTGTTGTTTCTTTCCGAGCCGATCCTTTCTGCTCAACCTGTCTGGCTTCATCTTCCACAACAATCGGCTGTAGTTCCATTGGGATTGTGTCTTTAGCTGGAGCTGAGGTAGCCTTGTCATTTTCTGGTGGCTTCGTAACAGCTTTGTCATCGTCTGGTGGTGTTGTAGGAGCCTTGTGATCAACTGCTGATGTGACAGCCTTTCTATCGTCTGGTTGAGCTCCATCTTCGGTTGAGTCAGGTTTTGGAACTGCTGTCATCTTCTCTTCTGGTGAAGATTTCACCGAATCAGCACAGACATCGGTCTTGGCCTTGGCTGCATCGGTAAGCAAATCTTCGTCGGACAAGTCTGGAGAGTCGATAATCTTTCTGCGAGGAGATTTAACAGTTGTGGCCGGGTATGCAGCGATATGCTTGCTTGTTGGATGAGTCTTCTCAGAAACCTCGGACATCTGTTCATCAAGCCAGGAGTCGTCCGTTGATGATGCATCTTTAAACTTATCACTTGTTGTAGCTTCATCTGGAATAACCTTTTGCAGCTCTTTTTCAGGAGATTTGTCGGGAATGCTTTTCGCCTTTGCTTCTCCCTCTTTCTTCTCTTCCATTACCTTCGGAGTTTCAGCACGATGCTTGTCCTCGTCAGAGGGCTTGTCACTTGCTGGCTTGTCTACTGTACCACCAACAGATGGAGCGTCCTTAGAGGCTTTACCATCCTTGCCAGCGATGGGTTCAAGCCAGGAGTCGTCCGTTGATGATGCATCTTTAAACTTATCACTTGTTGTAGCTTCATCTGGAATAACCTTTTGCAGCTCTTTTTCAGGAGATTTGTCGGGAATGCTTTTCGCCTTTGCTTCTCCCTCTTTCTTCTCCTCCATTACCTTCGGAGTTTCAGAACGATGCTTGTCCTCGTCAGAGGGCTTGTCACTTACTGGCTTGTCTACTGTGCCACCAACAGATGGAGCGTCCTTAGAGGCTTTATCATCCTTGCCAGCGATGGGTCCGAGATCAGCCATTTTCTTGCATGTAACAGGTCCCTCGGCATCTATGGCGTGGTCTGCTCCGTCGTCTTCTCCGATGCAAACGTCCCCGTCCTTTATCTTGCCTGGTTTTACCTTCATAATCTTATCAACGTCTGAACCAAGCTCTTCCAGTTTTGAGGTGAGGTCCTCTGATGGTTTTTGATGGATTTCAGCAGGAGGGACATCAGTGGGAGGGGAAAGCTTCTCTTTCCTGGTATCAGGCAGTATTGGCATCGACTCTTCATATGTCTGAATCTGACCCAGGAGGCTGTCGAGGTCTCTTTCAGCATGCTTGGGACTGGCCTTTGTTTCTACGGGTTTCTCATCCAGTTTTCCGGCTTCAGCCGCCAAGGTCTCATAGCTCGAGGACTTCGCGACCAAACCAGCTCCCATCTGAAGAAGAGTTTCTTCAATTCCTGCTTGCGCACTAGTGGGACTGAGGTTGCAGTGGTCAAATTCAGGATGGACGGTAAGTTTGTGTGGCAGCGCCACGTCGTCTCCTCCACAGACCATTCTGTCATCTGAGCTTGAAACCGTTTCTTTCACGACGTCTTCCTCATCTGGCTTAGCTTTGTCCTTCGCAAGGCTTTCGGCGGTGGCCTTTCCTCCAGTAGCAGGTTCACCAGCGTCTGTACAACTGATGGCCGTGTCTTTTGGTTTTGTAGAACTAACAATATCAGTGGCTATATCCTTCCCACTAAGTATCTGAGACATCAAGTCGTCTTCGTCGACATCACTGCGTTCTGGAGTGGCTGACACAGTGCTGACCCTTTCTGCTCGTAATGGTGGCTGAGCATAGCTTTCAAAGGTTTTCTGGACAGACATCACCTGCTCTTCGATACCAGCAATGTCATCTGTTATTGGCTTCTCTGCAACAGCTTCCGCGGCCTGAATCTGAGACACTAAGTCATCGACGCCCGCACTAGTGCGTGCAGGAACTTCTGATGACGCACCCGCTAGGTGAACTCGTTTCGGAGGCTCAGCATAGCTTTCATGAGATGTCTGAGCTGAGACCACCTCCTCCTGACTTTCCTCAACATCTCCGAACGGTCTGCCAGAATGGGTCTCTTCCACCTTCTCTGCCCTGACGTCTGCAGAGATCGGATTTGAGTCTTCATCAGTAATTCCTGCTGTATTCCGCATAAGTGAAGACGTTTCCTGACTCAACTTCTTTACCGACACTTGTTGATCAGAGGGTCGAGGCGACGGCTCCTCAGTACTGCTGACCACACTCACTTCGCTCACCTGCCGGGACCGCGTCGTTGGGCTGTACGTCACAATCTCTTCAACATCTTCATATTGCTGACGACGCCGCGGGCTGATGACCTCATATTCCTCAATGATGTATGAGGTTTTCTTGGACGGCGCACTTGTCACAGAGACCTCACTGGTTGTGGATTCTGTCAAAGATGCTGGCTGCTGCATTTCACTTGACTCTGACTCAACGAAGGGTGCTGTTATCTGATGGCTGGGAGACGAAGACACACGTGTGACTGATGTTGATTGGCTTTGAGACGCTTCCGCTTGCTGTACTGATACTGTGTCCCTTGATTGCTTTAAGTAGGTCGTTTCGTGAATCACGTCATCAGCGTCCGGCTTTGTTTCTTTGCCTGGTGCGTCTTCTTGTGTGGGTGTTTGTTCTTTCACCAGCTCAGCTTGTTCTCTTAGGAATGCCTTTTCTGGGGACTCTGGCCTAGTTGTGACCGCACTACCTAATGATTGTTTTGTTTCTTTGGCGAATACGTCTTTTTCGACGGCAGCTTTGTCTTTCACTAGCTCGGCCTGTTCTCTCAGGAAGGCCCTCTCCGGAGACTCCGGCCTAATTGTGACTGTGCTATCCAATGTCCGATCATTTTTCTGAGGAGTTTCATCAGGTTGTTTTGTGAAAATTGTTTCATCGATTGTGATACCCGCGTCTGGTCTGGTTTCCTTGCTGGGCATATCTTCATGGATGTCAGTTTTG
>JARFNR010253205.1:0-12799 GCA_030323935.1 Semibalanus cariosus
TACCTGACCCTACCCCCCCCCCCGGGGTCAACAACAGTTGGCTGAAGAGCGAAATTTGATTATACTGCTGACGTGGCTCCCCCCTTCTGATACAAATTATGGCTACGTAACTGGTCTTCGGGCCTCGGCCGGGGCAACTTCGAAAACAGTTATCCATTCTTGTACTTGATGCAGGTATGCGAGTAGAGTTGCAATACTTACTATGCTCGTATACCTGACGCCCAACAAAAGCCTGCTTGGCAGTGACTGGCACCACCCAAACTCTTTAGAGTCTCGTCACCAACCAAAGTCACCAGCACACCCACCAATCAGGTCACAAACATCACAAACCTGTCAAAACGAGTCACAAACATCACACACCTGTCACAACGAGTCACAAACATCACAAACCTGTCAAAACGAGTCACAAACATCACACACCTGTCACGAGTCACAAACATCACAAGCCTGTCACGAGTCACAAACATCACAAACCTGTCACGAGTCACTAACATCACAAACCTGTCACGAGTCACAAACACCACAAACCTATCACGAGTCACAAACATCACAAACCTTATTTTACATTACAAACATCACAAACCCGTCACGAGTCACAAACACTTCGAACCACGAACATCACTGTCCAATGCCCATCAATGAGTCGGGCACCTCACCTGGAAGCGGTTGACGGCGTTGACCTTGCCCTGGCACATGCCGGGTCCGAACACCACTATGCCGTCGTCTCTGTGCCGCGCCAGTTCCACCGTGCTCGCCGTCAGGCTGGAGGTGATGCTGGCCTGCGACGGCGCCCTCCTCCTCAGCAGCCGAACCTGCTCCAAAAGACTGGCCGCCGTCGTGTCAGCGCCATCAGCGCAGACCAGAGGTGTGCTGGCTGACCTGCTGACTCCCCGCTTCCGGCCTTCCTCCCCAGGATCGCCGAACAGGCTGCTGAGAGGTGGCCGCGGGTCCGAGGCGCTGGCGTCCAGACGCGGCAGGGAGCGGTTGTAGCCGGGATCGGCCACGAGGGCGTCGTCCAGCATGTCCGCGTCGTCGCCGGTGGTGATATCGCCGTCCTGGAGGCCCTCGAAGTAGCGCCGGATCGCGTCCAGCTTGGCCTGGCGCTCGCTGCCCTCGAGACGGTCCAGCGCGCGGGAGGAGAGCGTTCGCTCGCCGAGGGTGACGTGGTCGGACGGAGGTGGAGGTGGGGAGCCGATGCGCTCACTGCTGTCGCAGGGCGGGGAGTCTGCGGTGGCCAGCGCTCCGCTGCTCTTGGACAGCTCCCTGACCTGTGACGCGTCGACGAGCACAGCACGGACGAGGGACGCAGCCGGCAGCTGCTGGTCGTCGCGGACGTGGTTCAGGGCGGCAGTGCTTTGACTTCTCTCCTTCAGCGGCCCGGAGTCCACCGCGTCATCGCCTCTGGTCGCTTCCTCTGGGCGGTGTAGGGCAGCCGTGCTACGACTCCTCTCCTTCAGAGATCCAGGTGCGACAGAGAGCTCCGCCCCGGGCGTCGCCGCTGGAGTCCGGTGCAGGCCGGCGGTGCTGCGGCTGCGCTCCTTCAGCGTTGGCTCCTCCAGCCGTTGGCCCGCCCTCGCCCCCGCCCTCGCC
Organism: Semibalanus cariosus; assembly: GCA_030323935.1. Taxonomy (NCBI): domain Eukaryota; kingdom Metazoa; phylum Arthropoda; class Thecostraca; order Balanomorpha; family Balanidae; genus Semibalanus; species Semibalanus cariosus. The sequence continues at coordinate 1,591 of JARFNR010253205.1, forward strand.
GCCGGAGGAGCCACGTTCATCATGCTCTTGAAGCGGCGCGCGTTGTGTAGATTGTCGTCTCGGCCCGGTGGTCTGGCCGCCGCAGCGTCTATCTTCTCGAACATGGCACGCAGACGACCGACCTTTCCCTCCTCTGCCACCGGCGGCGTCACTGTGGAGCGGACGAGGGAGAGTCAGAGTAAGAGTAAGGCAACTGACTCTCTGTCCCCAGACACAGGTCATTTACAGTCAAAGTGCGGTGTCTGTGTTATTATCAGTGAAAATGTTAGTTCAGTGAAAGTGTCACTGCCATGCTTAATGTCAGTATACATGTAAGTTTAAATGTAAGTTAATAGCAAGTATAAGTGCTGATGTCAGAGCAAGTGTAACTGTAAGTGTTAATATAAGTGTACAATATGTGAGGGAAGTGTACGGATAAAGCAAAAACAGTGTTCCCTATAGACACACAGACACACAGGCAACAGCCACAGCCAATAACAACGGAGCTGTCGGGCTGAAAGTTGACATGTCACTGTTCTCCTTGCCAGCTGTTCTGCACACTTAGTCAGCTGAACGCTCGCATAGATAACCGCTTGTTACAGGGCAGCACATTCAGGCCCGTACCAAATCAGCTTAGGAACCAAATCGGATGAATGATCTTTTATTTCCAATCAACCACTTAGTACTTCAATGCCAGTTAGTAGGCGAAAACTCAAAACATGGTTAAATACAAAATGGACATTGCAATAAATACCTACACAGTAATTACGGTTGAAACATTTGTAACTATGAAGCATTTACTGGCTGATTGTTGTGCATATCGGCATTTGCACGTTCCACGCAGCGTGCTTGCATTTAATACATATGGTAAATATATTGGAATGCGGAGCGGATGAATGGATTTGCATTACTCGAAACTTAAATGTGTTTCTAATAAATCAATATCTAGCTGGATGGAAATTTAAGGTGACGCTTCCAATAAATACATACCTTTAGATGCCATGTCTGTGGTGCTTTCCAATAACTTCTGTTTGCGCTGTTCCAAGTTCGCATTATGTGGTGGAGTCACTTTTCGCAGTTCTTTGAACGTTATTGGATTTTCGCTTTCATAAGCCGACCGTCTGTGTTTTAAGTCAGCTGATGAAGTACCAGATTGCACCGAGGGAGCTTCAGTTTTATCGCACGCTTTGTTGCCTTCTGACTTGTCACTCCAGTGGTTGCCGTCTTCCTTCTCGGTAACATCGGGCGTCAAATCCCTCATCTGTGGCAGGTAGGTGAGACTGCTCTCATCGTCACTGTTTCGGACACACCGGAGCGCCACCAGCTCTTGGCGAACGTTCGGTGGTGTCCTCGGCGACAGGTACACGGTGGTCTTGGATCCCACGACCTCGTCCCCGTCCTTTGTCGTCTTTCTCGTCTTTTCGGGAGACTTCGGTGGTAGCATGATGGTGTAGTTCTCCAAGTTGAGCCATTGTCTGTCCATCGACCTCGGTGGAGAAGCGCTAGTCTCCGAGCCGGGAAGCTGTGCCTCGTTCGGCCGTAAAATGCATGTGATGTTGAACTTGCCGACCTGGCGATCCACCGAAGCTCGCCTCCACCTCACTGGCGCTGGCTCCTGGACGAAAACTGGGAGGGATTCTTCACAGAACGTGTCGTCAGGGTCCTCCGGGCGAAGCAGCTCGGGACAAACCTGGTCATCAGTGCCTCGTTCCCCTCCGGTCGGGCTCGCTGAAGGGGCATTGTCCCCTGGTTCAGCATCAATGAAACAGAGTGATGCCTGATACGTTTCGTCATCGTTGTTGCCAGAGATGTGTCCTTCGTCGGCCCTGCTAAGGCCATCCTCTGGAGACACCACATCGACATGCGCATTCTTTTCAACTGTACTTTCATCCCAACCTGCCGGCTTCTCAGGTTCGATGTTGACCAGAATAGCTTCAAAAGCACCTTCTACGCTTGAGGCCGATCGTTTAAACGCATCCTTATCACACGATATGTCGACTTCTATCAAACAAACAGGCTCTGCACGGACAGCCTGATCGTCCTCTTCGCTTGTTACTTTCGCTGGTTGGGCGAAGCACAGACCTGCGGGAGTGGCATTATCCTCTTGCACTGTTTTTGGTTCGCACTGTTGTACATGGACCGCAGAATCGGGCCGTGGCGATCCCGGATGTAGCTCTTGGAGTCTCTGGGACACGTCAGCTGTTGCAGTGGGGTACAGTCCGGCGTCAATGACAGTGTCCCACATGTGGACCCACTTTGACACGTGCTCTCCGCGAGGCGAATTGGATTCCTCTTTTGCTGGTGCAACATTCGAGTCCGACTTGATTTCCTGAAGATCCGATTGCATGCATGGAGTCGTGCATGGCTTAGAATTTTCATCTTCAATTACCCTTGGTGCAGCATGTGTGTATTCCACGGGCTTAGGAACGATCACCCAATCATCCAGTTCCTTATGCTCCGGGGACAGAGGGCGGCCATTTCTCACATCAGTGTCATCAACCTCTTGATCGATGGCCCCGTTGTCAGGCCTTTCCAGAACACTTTCGTCCAGCCTTTGAATTTCACGTACTTCTGGAGCGTGTTCAATAATCTCTAGGATTTCTTCAGCAAGTGGCATTTTCTCCGGTGGTTTTGATTTTGGTGGAGGTACTACCGGTAGATCTGGTTGGATAATGTCACAACGAACGTTGCTTGCGACATCTGCCAGACACTCCTGTTGCTTGTCCTTAGCTCCTGGAGTATCGTGATATGATTTAGCTCCCTCATCATCAGATGAGGACCTTGAGTCACTCGAGGTTGTCGACAACGGCTTGGACTTTTCACTAATCACAGCTGGTACGATGTGCTCGTTGTCTTTAACCGATTCTTTCCTCTTACTTGAGTTACTGGAGCTTGAAGAGCTGGAGCGCTTTCTGTCTTGCTTGCTGATTTCCGCAGCCTCTTCCTTGCGAACAGGGCCTTTCTTCGCTTTGTCCGGTAGCTCACCTTCACTACTGTCGTCGGACGATGAACTAGACTTACTAGAACTAGACTTAGACTTCTTCCTGTGATGCTCACTGCTTGTGATGACTTTGTGCTTGTCCTCAGATGACGAATGCTTCTTTTTATGCTCGCCACTTTCAGAATCCGACGAGGAGCTTGAGTCACTCGATGTCGACGATGTTTTGTGTTCTGTAGTACCTGGCGCGACCTCTTGAGTCTTCTTGGACGGCGTCCTCTTTTTCTTAGACTTCCTGGTCCTGGAATCCAACGATGAGTTTGATTCGCTAGAGGTGGACGATCTGGACTTCCTTCTGGGTTTGTTGGCTGGTGACACTTCTTGTTTGTTCTTATCTGGTATTTCGCGAGTGGAAGGCATGTCACCTTCGGACTCCGAAGACGAACTAGTGCTACTTGAGGTCGTCGAATGAGAATCCGATAGGTGTTTGTCAACAGCTGGTGCATGTCCTTGCCTTCCGTCAGCGCCATCTCTTCGAGCCGGCAGATCTGCATCATGAAGCTCGTCCAAAACGGGCGCAACTGGACATTTTTGATCGTTTTCGACGTTACGCACCATTGTTTTCACGTCCAAATCATCCCGAATAGCATCTGACTTGTCTGCATCTAGTTTGAATTGATCAGATGAGTCCTTTCTTTGGTCGGGAGCCGACGCTGTTCTGTCGAACTCCGCCTCCACTCGGCAGGATTCCTGAACTTCTGACTCGCATGGGTTTTGAGCTTTTTCTTGTTCCATACATTCAACTGTTGACCATTTTGTCTCTGACGCCGGACTGCTCGTATCTGATGGAGTTTCTTGGGATTTGAATTCCACCAGGCATGGTAGCACAGAAGACTTCACCTCGTGCTGTGGACGAAATCGTGTACTTTGCTGTCCATTGTATGACTTATTGCGCGTTTGCATGTCATGAAGTCGATACCGAGAGTCACTGGGTGTCTCAAAGTTGGAGTACTGGTCGCTATATTTTCTGCTTGGCTTGAGATTGGCCGGTGTTAGTGGTGCAGCTGATGATCCCGGTTTTGCCTGATCTGTTGCTTTGGTCGATGAGTTTTCCTGGGATGCTATTGCTGATTTCTCGTCGAGTACTGGTTCATGGAAGAATAACGTCTCGACTTTAGGTGAAAGAACAGGAACACTTGCTGGTTTAACTGAGGCCGGTTTGTGCTGTCGCGTTCGTTCAAGTTCAGAAGCTGTGGATTCTGTGCTCTTAGTAGCATTGTCTTCATGTCCAGGTTCCTGGTATTCATTTGCTGCAGAATCTGCCTCTTTCGTCGTTTGAGCAGCTGCGTACTTGTCCTGGCTCCCGGGGAGGTCAGTGTGCTCCGTTTCTTCGCCAGATAAAGGTGGCTTGGTGAAAGCGTTTTCTTCTTTTTTGACAATCACTAAGTCGACATTTCCTTCAGGATATGTTACATCCACATCTGGAGCGGTGATTCCGTCTTCGGACTCTTGTAATGCTGGAGTGTTTTCTTCGGGAGACAAAGGTGAACGCCTTTCCACAGCTTGAGTCGGTTGTACTGTATCGATGCATATAGCCACCTCTAGTGCCTCATGATCTACAGAATCAGAGGAGAGGCATTCCTCTGCGACGACAAACTCTGAGGCCATATGCGGCTGGAGGAAAATCGGTGTGCTTGGTTCAAATTTCTCGTCACATTTCTTTGTTTCACTTTTGTGTGCTTGTGTCACTATTTCACTTTCAATGTCCAGCGAAAGAATGAAACTGTCTTTTTTAGGAATATCCGTATCTTGCTTAGAACAAGTTTTTGCACTATCCTTGCAGTTATCGTCATCGGACGATGAGCTGGAGTGACTTGAACTTGCTGACTTCGACTTCTTGTGATACTTTCTGACTGTGGCTCCTTCCTCTTTATCGGCATTTGATGTCTTCTTTTGAGATTTGCTATACTCATCAGAGGATGAGGTAGACTTACTTGAGCTCGTTGATTTGGACTTATTCCTGTGGCGCTCTCTGGATGGATCAGTTTCTTGCCTTGGATCTGATGGTGCCTTTTCTTTTTGAAGCTTGTCCTCCTCATCAGACGAGGAGCTGGACTCATTTGAACTTGATGACCTGGACTTCCCCTTGTGCTGACAGGTGACTGGGCTGACTAGTTCTTCCCCGGCATTTGACGTCTTCTCTCTTTGAGGTTTGATTTCCTCAATAGTAGACGAGCTAGAATCACTTGAGCTTGATGATCCTGATTTCCGACTGGAGTGTTTACTGGTCGATTCGACTTCTACTACTGTGTCTCCTTTTTCAACAGCATCTACTCGCTTCTCCCGAGTGGTGTCTCCCTCGATATCACTGCCGTCGGACGACGAGGAAGAAGTGTCTGACGTTGTTAAGCTGGATTTTGTCCAGTGAAGTTTACTAGGTGAATTAGTAACTTGTTTCATCTCATCTGACTTATCACCCTTCCGAGCTTTGTCACTTTCTTCACCACTGTCACTACTGGAGGAGCTAGAGACATCTGAGCTGGGTGTAGTGCTCTTCTTTTCCTCCTGCTTTTTGTCGTCAAAAAGCAAGTCATTCACATTGTCATTCTCGGCTGCTTTGAGATCTACTTCTAAGCAAGGAGACTGTACCTGGCCCTCAATCTCAAAAACAATAGACGCTCTTTCAGGACTTTGCTCTTTTTGGTCGACACAAAAAACCTCAACTTCCATTATGGATTCCACCTTCTCGTCCTCCACCGTCGACTTTTCATTTACATTTGCAGGTGGTTTAGTTTCACTGCTATGGGAAGACGAGCCGGACTCACTAGAGCCCGAAGAGTCTGATTTCGCTCTATGTCGCTCATTGGTCGGAGCGGGTTCCTGCTCCTTATCAGCGTGGTCCTGTTCCTTATCAGTGTGGTCTTTATCAGCTGGTGTTTCACTGCATAGTGACTCACCTGGGATGACGCCGGATGGACGGCACGATTCATTCACAACGTTGGTCACAAGAGCAACTACGTCGAAGTCCGAATCTTTGTCGATATCGGTCGCCATCTTATCGCCTTGCTGCTTCTCAGTGTCATGAAGTTGGCCAGTAGGACCAGCATCTTCCCCTGTCACTTTGAGCTCCGGATTTGCCATGCATGGTTCCTGCTTCTCCTGAAGTTCTGGAGACGTTCTCTGATTTGTCATTTCTTCTGTGTCTCCTTGTTTCTCCTTATCGCTGTTAGAAGAAGAGGAGTCATTGTCTGAGGCCTCTCTTGACGCAGGCTTGTTTTTTGGTCGTATCTGGGCACAGCTGGGGAGAACAGCGGTCTTAAATCTTTGCTGCGTTTTGGTTACATTCACAGCGGTGTGCCATCTCGACCGAGGCAGTGGCTCACAGAGGGCTATGTGAACGGATACGTCGACATCCTTGGAGACATCTGTTTTGGTGACAATCTGCTGTACCAGTTCGTCTGACTCTTGTGTCAAAGCGTTGTCTGTGACCTCCAATGGTTCACTATCATTTGGAGGTTTCGGGCTGCCTCTTTCTGACGTTCTGTTGACATCTTCGTTCTCATTAGTCTGTTGGTCAAGTGTTGCCTCCACACAAGGTTCTTGTATTTTACTTTCGAGCTCGGGAAGCACAGTGGAGGGAAGTTGTTCACCCTTTTCCTTTTCTAGTTCGAAATCTTTAACAGCTGTTTCAGTATGGTCCTGTTCTTCCTGATGCGAATATTTCTTCGCTTTTTGTGACTGATCTCTTTTTCTACTGCTATGGGATGAGGAGCTCGAGCTGCTTGATTCCGACGAGCTAGAGTTTTTCCTCTTTTGTTTTTTGTCAGGCGTCGTAACATTGTGGCCATCGTCTGATGACTGTCTCTTTGGTGTTTTGCCAGCTTCGTTGCTTTTGTCATGTGAAGACGAGCTAGAATCACTCGACTCGGTCGACTTGGATTTCTCAATGTGCTCTTCTTTGACCAGGATCACATTTTCCCTGTCATATGCAGCCTTTTCTTCCTTGTGCGATATGCCGTTTTCAGAATCACTGCTATCGGAAGACGAGCTTGAGTCACTGGACGAGGTCGGCTTAGATTTTTCCTGTTGCTCCTTGGTGGATGGTGTGACGTCCGCCCGTTCATCTGCCGCCGTTTCCTTGAGAGATTTACCCCCTGCAGTGCCTTCGTCATCGGAAGACGAGCTAGAATCACTCGAGCTTTTTGACGATGCGTTCCTCATCTGCTGCTCACTATCCTGCTCGATAACATTGTCTTTTGTTGGTGTCTTCTTTTCCTGCAATGCGTCTTTTTCGGCATCGCTGTCATCTGAAGACGAGCTGGAGCTACTGGAACTCGCCGACTTGGACTTGCCATTGCCGTCTCTGCCGATAGCTGCGTCTTCTTGTTGGTCCTTACATGGCGTCTCATTCTCAGGCTGGACTGCTTCTTTCGCTGGACTGCTTTCTGATGGTATGCTTTCATTGCTGGGCCTTGTGAGTGTTTCCGTTGAAATGGTCTCCTTTGCTGCCTCTACCGTTTCTTCTTTCACAAGCAGAACATCACTAGAATCCAGCGGTGAAACCAGCACGTCTGCGAGTTCCTCATCCTCCTCGTATACCTTCCCGAGAACCTCCAACTCTTTCTTAGATTCCGAGAGAGGCGCGTGCATCCAATCCGCAGGCTCGTCAATAGAGTCCTGTAGGACAAGCTTAGGGTGCCGATCGAATTTTTCCTCCGGAGCTGCATCCTCTGGCTTTGCAGTTGGGACCTGGATGACGTCCACTCTCTCGATAAAACTTATTTTCCTGCTCTTTTCCTCTTTTATTTCCTTGCCTGTTTCTTTTCGGCTGTCATCCTTGGCATCCTTCAATATTCCTTCAGAATGCACCAGTACTGCTTCAGATGGCACTTCTTGGAACACTTGAACAACACCAGCCGCGTGTATTTCGTCATCTGACACTTCTCTAGCTAGGGCAAACCGCAGGGGATGGTTATCATCTTTGGTGGTGGGGCTTTCTGTATCCTCGCTGGTACTCCTTGACTGACTATGTCTAAATTTACTGTCTTTTCGAGAAAGCTTTCTCTTCTGGTGCATCTTAATCTCTCTTTTCGACTCAGAATTCGGGATATCGGTGACAATGACCAGCTCCTCAAGAGTATTTCGACGATACAGCGGTGGCGAAGGCATGTATTCCACCACGGGCGGTAGTGGTGTGAAGCTTTTCTCCTCTGCCTCCTCATCTCCAACTTGGTCATCACCATTGATCGAGTCTGCCACTACCACATGCTCCTGCCAGCTTATTTTTCTTTTTGGTTTAGATATTTTCTTCACATATTTGTGCTCGTACGTTTCGCCCTTTCCGTCGCTTGACTCGTCCTGTGAGCTGATGGCCGTGTCTTCAGGGACCGGTGCCGAGCGACTCAGACGCTTCGTCGGAGGAACCGAGTTCACTGGCGCTACAGTCACTGGCACAATGCTCTCTGCGTATTCTTCCTTCGTGTCGCCTGTTCTTGGCACCTCCTCTTCTTCCACAGACTTTGGCTTCTCCTTCTCTGGTTCATCAGACTCAGTGCCTGTCTGACGCGCATCAATCTGAGTCTTATGGTCGACTGGCGAGTCATTCGGCGAGTCAGTAGACTCCGGTGGAGCCTGCGACATTTCCGGTATCGCCTTCTTTCTCTCCGCCGCCTTCTCCTGCGCCACTGATGGGCTGGCCTCGATCGGTTCGTTATGTTCGCCGTCCGGATGATTTGGTTCATTATGTTCATTAGATGGTGATCCCGGGTGGCCGCCGTCGCCGCCGCTGTCCGCCGCTGCCGCCTCCGCCGTCGGTTGGCTCGACTCCGTGGGCGGGTCGGGAGAGACGGACACCGACGCACTGTGGGTGTTATCAATCTGCTCCGGTGCGGCAGCTGGGATTGCGACTTTGTTACCGGAGCTTTCTGCCAGTTCAGACCGGTCCGAGTGCTTCCCAGTTTCAGGGCTAATGACGTTATCGGAGCTGGTTGAGTCTGGGGACGGAGCGTCCTCGGTCCGGTCGGCCGATAATTCGGAGGCTGTAAACAGCAGTGGCTTGTCATCCTGCTGATGTGAGCTTTGACTGACGTCACAGGGTTCAGACTGATTGCGTTTTGAGTCTGAAGTGTGCGCTGACGTCTCGTCGTCAGGACGTTTATGCAACCACGCAGAGTCCTCCTGCTGCGTGGCCTCACGCCTGGCATCCACCTGCCCATGGACAAGGCTATCAGGAGCGCTGTTCTTTGGCTGATCACCGCCAACCATTGGCCCCGCGACATCCACGGACATCTCCTGTACGGCGGAGAGGGCACAGAGTGGAGGCCGGCGGCGGACGGGGGACGTCACCGCCTCCGTCACTGGCACCTTAACCGCCTCCTTCACCGCCTCCTTCACCGCTTCCTTCACCACCTCCTCCACCACCTCCTTCACCGGCTCCGTCACCGGCTCCGTCACCGCCTCATTCACCACCTCCTTCACCGCCTCCTTTACCACCTCCCTCACAACCTCCTCCACCACCTTCTTCACCGGCTCCGTCACCACCTCCGTCGCCGTCTCCGTCACCGCCTCCTTCACCGCCTCCTTCATCGCCTCCTTCACCGCCTCCTTCATCGGCTCCGCCACCGGCTCCATCAGCGGCTCCGTCACCGCCTCCGTCACCGCCTCCTTCACCACCTCCTTCACTACCTCCTTCACCGGGTCCGTCACCGCCTCATTCACCACCTCCGTCACCACCTCAGTCACCGGCTCTGTCACCGGCTCGGTCAGGGGCTCCGTCACCGCCTCCGTCACCGCCTCCGTCACCGCCTCCTTCACCGCCTCCTTCACCGCCTCCGTCAACGCCTCCGTCAATGGCTCCTTCACCGACTCCTTCGCCGCCTCATTCACCGCCTCCGTCACTGCCTCCTCCACCACCTCCTTCACCAACTCCGTCACTGGCTCCGTCACCGGCTCCGTCACCGGCTCCGTCACCGGCTCCGTCACCGGCTCCGTCACCGCCTCATTCACCGCCTCCTTCACCGCCTCCTTTATCACCTCCTTCCCCGCCACCTTCACCGCCTCCTCCACCACCTTCTTCACCAGCTCCGTCGCCACCTCCGTCGCCGTCTGCGTCACCGCCTCCTTCACCGCCTCCTTCACCGCCTCCGTCACTTCCTCCTTCGCCGCCTCCTTCACCAACTCCGTCACCGGTTCCTTCACCAGCTCCGTCACCGGCTCCGTCAGCGGCTCCGTCACCGCCTCCGTCACCACCTCCTTCACCGCCTCCTTCACCGCCTCCGTCAACGCCTCCGTCACTGGCTCCTTCACCGCATCCTTCGCCACCTCCTTCGCCGCCTCCTTCGCCGCCTCCTTCGCCGCCTCCTTCGCCGTCTCCTTCACCGCCTCCGTCACTGCCTCCTCTACCACCTCCTTCACCAACTCCGTCACCGGCTCCGTCACCAGCTCCGTCACCGGCTCCGTCACCGCCTCCGTCACCGCCTCCTTCACCACCTCCTTCACCACCTCCTTCACCCCCTCATCCACTACCTCCTTCACCACCTCCTTCACCGACTCCGTCACCGCCTCATTCACCGCCTCCGTCACCACCTCCGTCACCGGCTCCGTCACCGCCTCCGTCACCGCCTCCTTCACCGCCTCCTTAACCGTCTCCGTCAACGCCTCCGTCACTGGCTTCTTCACCGCCTCCTTCGCCGCCTCATTCACCGCCTCCGTCACCGGCTCCTCACCACCCTCATCCTCTCCCACATACAGCCGGAACGGGCTTCCCTCCACATGCTGGCCACCGCTGACGACGCTGAGCGACAGCCAGCCGGCGGCCGGCGGCTGGTACCACAGGTTCACCGTCCTGCCGGTCACCTGGTACCCCACTGGGATGTTGGACGGTGGCCGCGCGCTGCCGGAGGCCGGCGCCGGAGCGGCGTCCTCCAGCCTCCTCCGCGGCGGCGAGCGTGACGTCAGCCGCTGACTGAAGTAGTCACCGGCCTCGGAGCGCATCTCGACCAGCAGGTCCAGCCGCGCCGTCTGCGGCAGGTGGACGGCGAACTCCGCCGTGTGACCCGTCTGGGCGGCAGTCAGCCCATCTCCGGCCACCGCTGCCGCCGCCGCTGCCGAGACGTCCGCCGGTCGTTCCTCGGGTGGGGAGATCAGGACGTCGGGTGGGGAGTTCTGCTTGGCCTTGCGCTCTGCGGCCTCGCGGAGGGCGGTGACGTAGGCAGTCAGACGCGCCTCCTCCCGGCCAGAGATGACGTCCATCACCGTCAGTGTCTGCCGGCACACACGTCATGTGCTGTCATG
>JARFNR010255427.1:0-16737 GCA_030323935.1 Semibalanus cariosus
TGACGACGTGGGTGCCTCGCCCCGTGACGGTGCAGGAGATGCCGTGCCGAAAATAAACCACCACAACAGCCCTGGTCATGCAACAGCAGCGCCAACAGCAAGCCAGCAGTCTTAGCCAGTCACCAGCCCGAGTGAAGTTCACCTGAGAGTGGTGACCGTAGAGAGGTAAACGGTGAAAGAGATCCGCGCCAGGTTAACGGTGCCTTTCCCTCGCTGCCCCGGTGAAGACCTTTGCGTTATGATTACTCACAGCGACCGTCATCAGCAGTGTAGCGGCCAGACCAAATACAGATATCCTGGGCTAGAAAGCGGCGTTGTTTTTCCGCGCTGCAGTCCATCTCTCGCCAGGGACGCCGCGGCAACCCCATCATCTAGAAAGGAGAAACCGCAGCGGCCACTGCCAAGTGCGCCACGCACTGCTCGTCGTCGCCGCACGGGAGCGGCCTCTGGCCCGGCTCCTTCCGTGGCGAATTGGGCGCCGGTGTCCCCCCCCCCCCCCCGGAAGAGGCCGCGGTCGCAACACGCACGTGCGGTCCACAGTCCGGTCCCACTCTGAGACCAAGGGAGCCCGCAGCCCCTGAGGACCGCCACCGCCTCCCACGGCCCACGGAAGTCCGGCGAGACCGGCGGCGTTTTGGTGACGACGCGAGCCACATAATGGGACCAACCGACGGAGCAGCAAGGCTCGGTCAGGACCGACCGAAGGCCGAGCGGCCGACACATATGGGTCACCGCCGGGCCGACAGGGACGAGACAGTACCATCCAGGATTCCGCACGGTGCCGGGGCAGTACTGGAGTCCTGTCGCGTCGGCAGACACGATACCATCTCTCCCCTGAGACGGGCACAGCATCAGAAGCGGTGGCGCACACCGCCTGCATGCGGCGACCCCGGCCGGCAGACATAGAGATGTCCCACACGGACACCGCGCCGGGTCGCGCCGGGAGCCGTTTTTATACGGGCGCCTGTTAACGTGCGAGTGCGGCACGAAGCGCGATGAGACCGTTTCGACACATGGGCTCGTTAGTCGGTCTGTCGGCGCGTAAGACGACCCCGGCGTCTTAATTTCACGTTTACGGAGATGGCGCAACGGGTTGGAGTGGCCAGATGAGCCATGCGCTGCCCCTGAATGCCGGAGGTCGTGACAGAGAGGCGTAAGCGGTCTCCGGCAAACGACAGTTTTAACGAGCCCCTCCTACTAATTGCAGTCGTATTGGCCGCGCGGCCTCAGTGCCCCCGTCTCCCCACTATCTCCGCGTGACCCGCCGGGGACTCACCTTTCGGGCGTGTACGACGGCCGGTTCCCCAACACTGGAGCCGTGGCTGGAGCCGCGGCTGTGGTTGTGGTTGTGGCTGTGGCTGTGGTTGTGGCTGTGGCTGTGGCCGTGGCTGTGACTGGACAGGTGGCTGGAGCTGGAGCTGCGGCCTGAGCTATGGCTGGAGCTGGTGCTGCTGCTGGCCGTGGTCCGGTCGGATGCCGAGGAGGAGCGGCGGGACGGGCCGCGGCTGCGTCCGGCGCCGGGCGGAGAGCCGCGCGCCGGCCGCGTCGCCGCCGCCGCCGCTGTCGAGTCCGGCTGCAGGCTCTCAGGCACACGCCACAGGGTGGGCCCGGCGCGGTAGCCGCGCTCGTGCTTCTCCGGTACCTTGGGGTCGGCCGAGGGCTGCGGTGCGGCGGTGCGACTCATCTGCCGCTCGTAGTAGGACATAACCGCCTGCTTCTGGATGGCCTTCAGCGTGGAGGCGTCGTGCAGAGACTGCGGCGGCTGCTGCGGGGCCGGCTGCTGGCACGGCTGAGAGGACCGCCGCCGCTCCGTCTCGGCCGGCAGCGCGGCGCGGCACCGGTCTGAGCTGACAGACCGAGGTGGCGGCCGGCGCTCGGAGGAGCGGGCCCGTGGGTCCACGGGCCGATCCCGGTCCGACGCCGTCTGGTCCAGACTGCGGCCGCTGCGGGAGGCGGCGCCGCGCGGCTCCTCGGCCACCGGCAGGGACAAGTCCGACTCGAGCCGGCTAGCGCCGCGCCACGACCACTTGTCTGACAGCAGGTTCGGCACCGACTTGGAGTGCAGGTCCCGCCGGGACTCTCGCGACTGAGACTCGAGAGCCTTGATCCGGTCCGTCACCGACGGCGGTTTGCTGTAGTCGATCGCAGGCGAGCGAGACGACTTGGGCGAGTTCCGCTCCCGGCTGTCACGGGCGCCGGGGCTGTCATGGTCGTCACGACTGTCTCTGCTGTCACGGCTGTCACGGCTGTCACGGGTCTCCCGGCTATCTCGAACGTCCTGCGAGTCCCGCGAGTCGCGGCCGTCCAGCGTGTCCGTCTCCCGGCCGCAGATCAGCGTATCGTCGACGCTCATGGCCAGTTTGAACTCTGGCCGGTGTCGCGGCGCCGCGCCCGTGGCCGTCACGTTCTCGGAGAGCAGCCGCTGCGGCGGCTTGACGCGCGAGCTGTGCGCGATCTGGTGGTCTGGGTGCGGGTCCGAACGGCTGGTGGCCGAGCTGACCACGCTGATGTCGCTGAACGAGCCGTACAGCCGCATCGTCTCGTTGGAGCTGTTGCTGCTGCTGTAGGTGACCACGGTGGCGACGCTGTCGCGGCCGGAGCGCGGCTGACTCTCGGCCTCTGCCCGCTCGCCGCTCCACTGCTGCGACGACGCGTCGCCGCCGTCGCCGTCCTCCACGGGCGACATGACGATGTCACGTCGCAGCTGGTCCAGGAACGGCGTGCACAAGCTGCGCGGGCCCAGCTCCTCCGAGAACGTCGGCTCTGTCCGCCGGAACTTGTCGTCATAGTCGCGCTCCGGCGGGCTGGGGATGTTGTAGTCCTTGTCGCCAGGACCGCGGCCGTCCCGGTCAATGACAGGGAACTTGTCGTCCCGCGGCGACTCAGACTTGTCCCGTTCAACTGTCCGGCTCTCGCGTTCGGCCGGAGCCAGGAACGACTCGGGTCCGATCCGCTCACACTTCTCCATGACGGTGTTCAGTTGCTGCTGAAATGTGGCGCTGAAAGACTTCTTGGCGTGCGGCCTCGTGTAGCCGGCCGCCGCCGCGCGGTCCTTGGGGAACTCACTGCTGCCGTCCGTCCACGACTTGGAGCGGTAGCTGCCGCCGGACAGCGGGCCAGACTCGGGCTCAGCGGCGGCCGATACCGGCCACGACGGGTACTTCTCGTGCCCGGCGCCGTACCGGATGTGCGTCAGGCTGGCTGGGTCGCGCTCCGGCACGTCCGTGGCCAGCGCGCGGTCGATGTCGTCCAGGTCGTACGTCAGGGACTCGCCGTCGTGCAGACTGGTGACATCAGACGCCGCGTCCGACATCGGAGGCGGCGGCGGGGGGGGGGGGGGGGGGGGGGGGGGGGGGGGTGGCGGCTCGACGGACAGCGCGTCGTACGACGCCCGCCGGCCGTCCGTCGGATACGCCGGGACGCCAACGCCGACACCGACGCCTACTCCAACACCGACTCCAGCGCCGACAGCAGCGGCGCGGGCCGCCTCCTTGCCGTAAACCGAGTGCGCCGAGTGGAAGGAGGCGTGCGAGTGCGTGTCGTCGTCGCCGGAGTGGGCAGAGTGTCCGGACGGCTGGCGGGCGTGCAGCGCCGCCTCGGAGCCGGCCGTCAGCGCCGAGCGCTGGCGCGAGTGCAGCTGGTACGAGGAGGAGCGCAGGTGGGCGGCGTACGCCTGCCGCTCGCGCTCCTCGTCCCAGGCGGCCGGCGCCGCGTCCGCCGCGTAGTTGTACACCATGCCGGCCGGCGTCACCGCATGCTGCGCCAGCGACGGTGTGGATTGGGAGCAGGCCAGCGGCAGATCCGATGGCAGCGCGCCGGCCACCGGGGAGCGTACCCGGCCGCCGCTGCTGCTGCTGCAACAGAGGAGGGACGATCTGGGTCAGCTGCTATCGCCGCATCCACGCCGAGCTGTCGGTCATTAGCGCATTCAAATGAGCGGCGGCGCGGCCGACGCAGCGGCAGCCGGCACGCCGGGTCAGCCGGATTAACCGCCGGGTCACGGGGCCGGGCCGGCGACGATAAATCATCGCCGGCGACACCACCGCGCCGCGCCGGCCGCGCGCCCGCGCAGATTAGCCGCAATAGCGGCATGGCGTGACAGCCGACCACGGTAAGGGGAGGAGAGTGGTACAGCGCGGAGGAGAGATGCCACGCACGAGACAGTCAATCTGGGGACGATCGGGAATATGGGCTGCACGTGCACATTGTGCGGGACAATGAGACGTCATAAAACACACTGGCACAGAAGCACGTAGGACGTGGATACGTGACACGTGCACAGTCACGACTCAGCTCGGTTCGGTTCAGCTTGTTCAGCAGCCTCCGTTAGTGACATCCAAACGAAGCGCGGGTCAGGGGCTGTGGGACGCTCTCATGGTTAGTGCAGATTATTCCGCCTCCCAGGCCAGGTGAGCCGCGCGTGATTCAGGGGCAAACAGCGCGCGCCAGGCACCAGTAGCAGCCGTGGAGGTCACGGAACACAACAAAGAACGGCGCACGTGAGGGGGCGGGGGCGGCGGAAAACGTGAGGCAACACGGCAATAGAGCGAAGTGTGGTGGGAACGCACACTGCACGCCAGCTCGCGCAAACGACCACCGGGAGAGCGGTTAACGAGGGACAGATGTCACACACAGGTGTCTGAGAGGGTGCGTCTCCCCCGGCCGATGCGTATCAGCTGCGGTGCAGACGAGCAGCGGGGACCGGCGCAGGGTCGCCGGGACGCACCCCATCCGGCCGGCAGCCACAGCAGGACCCAACACGTTCACCTTAGCGCGCCCGGTTGCCAGGCTGCCTGACAGGTTTGCCAGATCGCCGCGATAAAAACCTCCCGGCAGTCGCGCTTTTCCCCGATCCGGCCGGGCGCGGAAAGGCATCTCGATATAATGAGCATAGCTCGACCTGCGCCGACTAATCAGGCGCACGAAAATCAGTCAGTCTGCGTGCACCGCTCTGTGGGAACACACAGCACCGCTCGGTCTCACGTGTGCGTACCAGGATTCGGCGAATATCGAGCAGCAGCAGCAGGCACGGACAGCAGACCGAGAGCGCCGGTCCCGCTCAGCACTCCCAGCACCGGTCCCGCTCAGCACTCCCAGCCTCGCCGTCCGTCCGCTCTCCACACAGGCGCATCCCACCACACCGCCGGCGGCCGCCAGCGTCAAAAAACGCCACCATAAATAAAGCCTAACCACAGGACGCCGTGCCTATCGACACCTAGAGGCCGCAGCTCGCGCCCACCCTTCACGGCCGCCGCTGCCAGCCAGCGTACCACACCGATACAAAATGATAATCGCGTGGAGCCGGAGGCGGCGGCCGCGGCCTGTTTTTACGCGTGCGCCGTGCCAATGACCACTGGGCCGGGAGAGGCGCTGGGTCAGACACCCACACTAGCGTATATGTGAACCGCAAACTCGTCCAGTTGCGGTTGATACGGACAGATCGTGTGCACGTGCGGTGCCGCTCGGTACGGATAAGCCCATGACGGCCATGACGGTCAGTCGAGCGGACGGTACGGGCCGCGCGACCCGCTCCGGACGGATTACGGCCGACCGGTCAAAGAGGGTTAGCCTCACGTGCAAGCTGTTCCCAGGGTTAAGCCGGCAGCTGCGCACGCGATACCCGTGATGCAACACGGGCCGGCCGCTGAGCGGGCCACTCGGGCCACTGAGCGCGGGCGGAGCGCGCACACATGACGCACGAGAACAGCGCACCCTAATTGCGGAACTCCCGACTGCATGAATTTATGAATTAACCGATGCGCCCAACAACAATGGAAAATAATGAACGGGGGGAGAGTTACGACTGGCCGACGCCGACAAAAACCGGTGAAGGATGAGGTGGAAAGTCAACAATTCCGGGGCGGTATATAGCGGCTGCATTGAGGTGCCGCATTCCTGGCTTCGGCTGCCCTCAGCGCCGGCCGGGTCGCTCTCCGCTCTCCTCGCGCCGTAAACCACCGCCGAGAAATCGCCCGCTGACCTCGGAGTCCATCAGAGTCCACAGACAGACAGACAGAAACGGGCCTCAGAGACGGACCGAGGGCGGTGGGCGCGGCGGAGGCCGCCAGGACAGGGCGAAGAACGTGACGAAAAACTCGCCACATATTTCGCAAACATTTAAATTCAGTTCGCAGAAGAACTTCGAGGATAAAAACAAACAGAATTGACACTCGGAGGGTTCTGACAGAAACAATGATATGTTGTGATGATTATCGCTGAAGGAAAGTAAATATGTTCGAAATTATGCAGCACATAGCGAGTGCTCTCGTTCCTCGTAGCGTTCCTCGTTCAGCTGACATGTGCCGGTCGCCGTCCGCCAGCTGCACGAGCGGAGAATGGCAGCAGAGTGGCGGCACAGGCACGCATGGCCGGCGGCGCGCGCAGGAGAAAACGGACGCGTCCCGCGCACTGAACTGAAGTCCCGCGCCGGCCGGCATATGCAAATGGGCCCAACTGACACATATTTGACTGTCACCCGGCGGCGGTGGCTCCCAATGGACCAGAGATGGCCCGGACGGCGGGGTGCCGGGACGGCGACTCACGCGCGCCTCGCCAGACAAACACCAGACAATACCCCGCCCGTCTGCGTTACCGTCTACCGGCGTCAGCTGGCCGGTCCAGATCCGGTGCTAACTCGAACAACAGTTCTAAATAGAGTGCTCACTGAATCACTGCTAATTTGAACCACCGAAACAGGATCAGGACAGTCGTGTCAATTTTGCCCCCCTGTGCACCGTGATAGCCCGTTCCCGTGGCGGCCTCTCCGCTTGGCAGCGTTCCCGTCCGATGCCAGTCAGATTGAGCCGCCAAGAGTGCGATGGCGCCAGTTCGGGACGATCAGACAGCGGTGTGGCGGCGGTAACTGCCGACCCCGTGTTGCAACCGTCATCGCTCCCCGTTGCACGCGCCGCCGCCGAGCCGCGACCGACCGACCGAGCCCAGTCCAGGTCACGCCACGCCACGCCAAATGGCACGGCATCAGATGGCGCTGGTCGCGCGATCGGCATTCGGCGGCGGCCCAATACGCGGTTGGTCATGTCATCTATTGTCGGCGGCGGCAGCAGCAGGAGAGGCAGCAGGAGAGGCAGCAGGAGAGGCGGCAGGAGAGGCGGCAGGTGGGCCAGTCAGCCGTCACCGTCACCGTCACCGACAGCCGCCGCGCCGGGTCGGGCCTGGCCCAGAGGGCGTGGCGGAATGTGCGACCGACGGCAGCGCCGGCTCCATCGCCGTGCCGAGCTGCAGCAGCACAGATCCCGCGGCGGCCCCGCAGCCTGCCGCCGGCACGCCTGTTGATCGCCAATCACCAGTCGGCTGTTTGCGGAATGCCCTGCTCTCGAAACACGCTGATTGGCCGCGTTCTCGGCCGATGCAGACACGGCACGATCGACAGAGGTAAACACGAACAGGTCGCGGCTGGCCCCGGCTGGCCCCGGCCGCACCGCAGCGCGCCGATCGTGCCACATCTCGATTGATTGGCCGCGGGCGCGGGCGGCGCGGCACGGCTCGACCCAGGGGGCGCCGCCCCGGCCTAGACCCGGCGGCCCGGGGCGCCTCCCACGTCCCCCGACCGACCGAGACCCGGCCCGGACCGGCACCACTTCCGGCAGCGCCCTGCCACACCGCCAGAATACCGCACATACCAGCAGGGATTAGCCGAGAGGTGTCGCAAACGGGAAAGTTGATCCCGCGGGAGCGTATTCAAATTAGCGGCCGATGCCAGCCGGGGACGGCGGCCCTTTGAGCGTCATTTGAGAAGCGCCTTTGAGTGGGCGGCCGCTTCCGTTCCGCAGCGGGCCGCTAATCCGCCAATGGGCGGCCAACATAGCCACTGGCGGCGGCGGCGGCGTCGGTGGCGGCGGTGGAGGTAGTGGTGCGGGCAGCCGCCGGCGCCGGGCCGTGTGACTGGCCTGACACGACCCAGCAGGAACACCATCGCAGCCATCATCACCGCCGCCGCTGCCGTCACCACCACCACCACCACCACCACCGCTACCACAGACCACCGGTAGCGGTGCCGGCGGCCGAGGCCCGCATCGCTCGGAAGCGCCGAGGATCGCCGCTAAAACAGCGGAGCGCGCCGAGACGCGCCGAGGTGACCGAGATTCGGCGCGGCCACCCGCGATCTGGGGTCGCTTCTGAGGTGGCCGACGGCGGCGAAAGGCGCATAGGGCTATTGAGGGCAAAGGGCACCAGAAAACTATGGAAGGCACCAGAGGACTGTAGAAAGCGCCCGAGGCTGCGTAGAGCGACGGAGGACTATGGAGGGACGGAAGAGAGCAGGTGACGGAAGGGGGCGGAGTGGGCAGCCGACGGGGGCAGGTGATGAGCAGGAAGTGGTCGGTCCGGTGGAGGAGCGTCCTCCCTCCGCGGAGTCTGCACCGATCTTCCGCCCACCTGCCGGCCACTGATCGGCGGCTACCTGACCCACCGCGGCGTCACAAACACGGCCCGTACTCCTCAGCACGCCTGGCCGCGCGGCACGGCGCAGCGCGGCAGACAGCGGTGATGTATCGAGCCGGACCGCAGCGCTGCGTTCCGAGCCGTAGGTACCGAGCGGCCACGGTCAGCCACGGTCAGCCACGGCCGTCGGACACCAGGTCCCGGCGTCACGGACAGACAATGCAGGCCGGCGTGCAGGCGCGGCAGCGGTCCGGCGGCGGGCTGGCCCGCTCAGACACGTTTCATGGGAACCGACGGCCGGTGGCACGCCGGTTCCAGCTCCGGCTGGAGGGACGCAGCGCCGGTGTCCGCCGCCGGACGACCGCCACAAATCAGCAGGCACACCGCGTCGGTGCTGCAAGGACGGTGGCGTCGGAGGTGGCGGTGGCGGCGGAGGCGACCATCTGTCAATCTGTCATCAGACGCGCATCTGCTGCCGCCGCCGCCGCACTCAGTGACGCTCGGAGTTGAGCGGCGGACCGCGTCAGGTGGCGCGGTTCACAGCTCAACGGCGCCGTCACGACGTGGCTTACGAGACATGTCACGACCGCAGGAGTAAAAAGGGTGCGGCGCGGGGTAGGCGAGACGGGAGCCGACGGCCTCCACGCGGACACAAAACCGCCGCCGTCTACCGTCTGTACCCTCGCCGCGGTCACGGCGCATACATAATGCATCGGGTGAGGTGACCGGCGGCAACGGACACCGAAAGCGAACTCACTCTGATCTGCTGGGCAGCGGTGGTGCTCCGACTCCTGGGTCCAAGACGGCTCCAGTCCTGAGTCCAGCACTCGCTCCGACACAAACACCGAATCCAGAGCCACCACGGTCACCCGCTGGACCTCGCCACGCCAGCGCCACGTCTCGTCTAACCGTCGCTGTTCACGCCTCACACCTCACTGCCAGTGTTCACTGTTGATATGTTCACCACTGTTGATCTGTTCACCGCGAGCTGACCCGTCTCACCGTCACGGCCGCCCACACCGTTCTGAGGCGGCCTTTGTCCGACGGGACGGTGCGGGGCAGGAGGGCGGCCGAGTCGCGCGCGCCGCTGCCGCCGCGCCGGTACCAACTGTACGGCCGGCCTGACAGGTACCCACTGCCGGCAGTGGAGACCGGCTCCTGCGGCCGGTACACTCTCCGGCAGCGGACCCGTGACAAAGACCGGCCGGCTGAGGAGGCCGCCGTCTGGCCAGCGCCTACGCCGCTCCTCGGCCGCGCCTCGCTCGGCGCCGAAGGACATTACGTCATGGAGTGATTGCAGAGAGAAGGTGTTTTATCTCTCAGTGAGGCCCCATCAGCACTGCAGTCAGGCTGTTCTGGCGCTCCGCACGGCGCCGCGAGCTGGCTGCGCAGCAGCCTCTCTGTCTGAGACTGTACTACCCTTGATAGGAATGTGGGCAGGGACGGCCCGGCCCAGGACGTCGCCCGTTCACGGCTGTCTGTCGCCTGTTTTCCTTGGTGCCGGAGTTACCGGCGCGCTGCCGTGGGCCGAACACCGGTCACCGACCATCTTCGTGACCGGACAAGTGCAGCCGTCGCAAAAAAATGCTAACTGATGTGTTATTGGAGACATCCGGACCCACCGACCGCGTCATCATGCCTCCCGAGCATTCGTCACGTCTGCACAGCTCGGCGACCTAGGGACGACGGACGCCGCCCGTGCCACTCTGTCGGATCACACCGTGATAGACGGAGATGACGCCACTTCGGCTTAGCTCGCCGGACAGCTCGGCTGCCGAGCTGCCGGCTCCGCTGCCGCCGAGTAATTACCAGCCAGAAGACAAAGCGCTCCACCTGATAAATATTCATGCTACCAACGGTGGCGCTGCTCCATCGCCGCCTTCAGCCCGGCTCAGGAGCGGGCTGAGAGATGAGCGGTATAAACTACGAGCCAGCTCATGTAGTTTAATGACCAAACCTACGAACCAACTACATTTAAGGCGCATATAAACATAAACAGTGAACATTATCAAATATTCGACGACCATTTGCCTCAAATAACATGTAACAGGACCAGTGTTGTACAAAGCATGTATAACAGTAGGAGGAACACGTGATCTGTTCGATTATGTGGTATGAAACTGCCCCGCTCAGTCAAGACAAGCAGGCTAATCGGTGCGGTGTCCGGGCTGGGACGCGTCTCAGCCATCATCATTATCATCATCCATGCAGTTCACGGACCACCCCTTGAGCTGATCTGTGCGCAGCTGAGTGGCCGACGCTGTCCTGCCGGCTGACGTCAGCAGCAGAGGGTTGTGGAGGCCACACAGACACGAGGCTCAGCGGCCGGCACCGCCACGCCGGCGCCATGCGTCCCGACATCGTCCCAGCTGTCAACTGCAAGGACTAGGCTCTGGCCGGCCGCCTCAGCCTGCAGAGTCCGGTCCAGTATCGGGCCATCGGCAGGCGTGACCGCGTCGTGACGGCTGTCACAGACGGCAGGAACGCCACTCATAACGGCTGTCATAGACGGAAGGAACGCCACTCATGACGGCTGCCACACGGTCACGGACGCAGGAAAACGGATACACCGGGCCGCCTGGCAGGTATGCGGCCTCATGAGGACCAGCCTGGTAAAGTCCAATGTCGTAAGACCAGCCTCATGGCGGCTGTCATATAAGACAGGGCAGGTTCTGTCAGTCGCGTGGCATTTCAAAGCCTCACAGACGAATGTAGCGCCGGCCAAGGCCATCTTAGCCACTATCCACTGAGAACAGTTAATTTCACCGAAGTTCTCCCCATGCCTAGGATTTCCTCTGCGACCTCACGTTCAGAGTCGACCGCAGAAGCTCAGAGAATGAGCAAATCGAGCAACTTAGACTCACGGGCCAGACAGAAGCGGCGGGTTGATATGCAGAAAGAGCCTCTGGTCTCCACGATCCACACAGATCGGGAAGGAATGCAGACTAAGCGCAGAAGCTCTCGGAACTGCGACCGCAAATTTGCCTTATCGGCGCTGCGAGACGACACTGGCATTGCAAGGCGACCTTCCCCGTACCGCCCGCCCAGCAGAGAAATCCGTCTGCTCTTGCCGCGGGCGGCTCCGGCTGGGCCCCGAGACGGAGGAGGCTGCAGCTCGCAGTCAGCTCACAACTCAGCCTCTCTCGGGAACCCAGCGGCCCGCGGCCCGCCGCCGCATCGCTTCGTGTAATCCTCCGGCTGGCCGGCGGACAGCATGAATACGAAGGCGCGCGCGCGCGCCGCCATCGCGGCAGTAATCAGCTTTCTGCAGACGATCGCGGCGCGCTGGCTTCCGCGAACCGAGCGGCGGCCGGCTCGCGGGCTGCGAGAGACGCGGCGGGGTCGTACCAGCGCCCATCCCTGGCACCGGCCGCGCGCCCCGTCAGCCGCAGCACCGCCCAGCGCCCAGTCAGGAATGCCGGCCGCTCACGGTTTCCAGAAATCTGCCGAAATCGCCGCCAGTTGGTGAATTTTGCCGCTCGCTAATCCACGACAGGCGCCCGCCTTGCAGGCGCATAGCATCGCATCACGCAGCGGCAGTGGACTTTCATTCAAACCGGGCGGTGGGCGGAAAAGTCTAGCTCGTTAGCGAATGGTTTGTCCGAGCTCAGCGTGCAGAACGCCGCCGCGTCACCGACGGAGGCTGCAGAACACCGCCCAGTCAGCGGCACAGCCGACACGCCGTGACGCACCGTCACAAGCCAGAGCGTCACACGGCGTCACGCGGCGACATTCCATCGGTATTACACCAGCGGTACGCCGGCGTTACACCAGCGCTACAGAGACACAGCAGGCGTCCGGGCCGGCTGAGTTCGGCGATCTGCCTGTGTGCTGAGCCGCAGTGCTGAACATTGCCGATCAGTGTCTCCCTCGGAGGCAGATCGGCCGCCTGCCGCGACCCGGCCGGGCGTGACGTCCCAGCCCGTCTCTGGCGGGACGGCGTGAAATCGCCTCCGTCACCGCGTGGTGACGCCGGACACGGCCGGCGGCCGCTGACACCGCCTGGTGACGCCTCAGCACGGCTCTCGGCAGGATCAAAAGCCGCCGCGCCGGTGACACGGGTCGGAGTCTACGGCTCCACAGACAGGCCAGAGTCGGAGTCTACGGCTCCACAGACAGCCCCTCAGACGAGGGTGACTCGAGCTGAGCCTCAAGACAGGCTCAGCTCAGACGAAGGTGTGAGTAACGAAGAGATAATCAGTGGAAAATGGAGGAAGGGAAGCAAGAAAAAAGTGGAAAAGGATCAAAGAAAAATGCGGAAATGAGGAAGAGTGATACCAAGGGCGTAGAGCAAGCAAGAGCCGATGTCGACGCGAGGAGAAAACATAGACATCAAAGTCACTCAAAAATGACAATGAATGGAGAAAGGATGTGTGGTGATAAGAATAGGCCCTGCAGGTGTGACAGAATGACAAAAAGAGTCTCGTCACAGGAAAAGTGAGAGTGGCACGATAACAAATTAGCCCGGGAACCCGTCTCACACGTTATATCACCGGTCACGCAAAAAGAATCGGACGCGGAGCGCGTCCAAAGTGTTGGGTAACGATCATACCGCGCCTGCCAGTCACCGTCCGTGGGCGCACAGTTCGCTGATAGGCCGCCCTTCGACGCAGATGAGAGCGAATCTGGTCCCCTTTCGCCACGGTGGGCGCGGCGACACCGGAGTCCTGGCGGACGGTGGCAGAAGTGGCGCGGCTGCGGCGCTTTTCGTTCCCGGCCGCAGCCGCGTTTGAAAACTCTCGGCCCGGGCTGTCGTTGGCGATGGAATGTGGAAGGAATGTGGCCCATCCTAGGACAAATAAAGCCGGAGAGCTGGAAGGGTGCCGGTCGGGCCGAGCTCCACCACCTGGCCACCTGGGAAGACTTCCCGCCGCCTCCCGGCCGCCTCCCATCTGCCTCCCATCTGCCTTCACACCGTCTCCCACACCACCTCTGACGTCTCCCAGCGGCTCCCAGCGGCTCCCAGCGGCTCCCAGCGGCCGCCGGCTGCCGTCAAGGTCACGATGTCCCATGTACGGAACGGTGGGAGGGCCGTGGGCGCCTCCTCGGGCCGGGCCACGACCCCTGCAATCTGCACGGCACCTCACCGCACCGCGCCGCACCGCACGGCACCACACGGCCCGCGGCCCAACCACCCTTTACCACAGGAATCAGTGGCATCAGTGGCACAGGAATCCGACGCTGCCTGCTGGCCGGCGGCGGCCGCGGCGCACCGCGACAATGTCGTCATCACCGGTAGCAGCGTGCAGGCTGAGCGGGACGCACGTGAGCCCAGTGACACCGGACGCGCCGCCCCGGCCGCCGGCCGTCCTCAGCTCGGAGCCCATGTTCTTTGTTTATCGGTGCCACTCCCCGAGCTGCGGCATTTCCCGTCTGCCAGACCCGTGGCGCCGCCGAGACCGCCGCCGATTTCGGATTAGTGTAGTGCACGGAACACGATATAAACCACCGGGCTAAGTGTTTTGCACTGCCGGTTCGGAGCCCCGCCCGTGCTAATTCCATCAGCTCGTTATCCGGAGCTGTTTGTTCTCTAAACGTATACGCGCTGATTGCGATGTTATCGGGGGACATCACGTTGATCGGCAGCGGCTGGCCGGACAGCAGCTCCGCCGCTACCGGAACCACCGCAGCTTCCTCAGCCGAGAGCTGCCAAGACGCAGAGCTTCAGAGCTGCCGAGCCGGCCGGCTGCAGACTGGCTGCAGCTGCAGCCGGCAGCTCTCAGCGTCGGCCAGGTGCAGGGGTCAGCTCAAGGTCGGCCGGCGGCCGGCCGCCAGACGGCGAGTACAGCAGGTCGGACGAGTTTTGACCTCATGAAGAGCAGCAGCCGGCTGCACCAATGCACGCCGCCGCCACCATAAACCAGCCGGGATCGGCTCCGGCGGCCGGGCGGCGGGAGGCCGAGCGGTGCGGCCGCCGAGCTGGGGTACCGCCAGGTAGCGGCAGGATATCAGACTCGGTAGCCAGCTACAGACGTACACCAAGGTCGCAACAATATTCCAGGAACGTGGTCCGTAATATGCTGTGACCGTCTATCTCCTTAACGTTTCCGGAGGAACGCTTTCCGAGACATTCTTTTTATATTTGGGCGATGATCTTGCAAAATGCGGAGGATTTGCTGAGCTTGTATCGCGAGGTTCTGTGGGATCCTGCCTGTTTTTTGGAATCTCTGGCTGGAAAGTGTTTGCCTCTGAGAAGCAGCGCTGCGCCGTTCTTTGGGAAGGCACGTTGCACAAGGCGGCTCACCGTGAGAGCGGACACCGTGAGCCGGCTGAGCCGAGCCGCGCCGAGCTCGTGATGCCCTCAGCCCGGGCTGCGGCACCCTGCAGAACCGGCGAGCGGTGGCCGCGCTTCGTGACAGCGCCGGCCGACAGAACACGGCGCGGATCGCGCAAAGCGGATCGGCGCGCGCCGCTTTCCGCATCCGCCTGGAAATCCACTCAGCTATGCAGGAATGAAATGTAACAGCATCACCGCTGCTGAGCCGCCGTCAAGGTCCCGCGGCCGGCGCAGCCGGTCACCCCATGACCGGTCGGTAGTGTCCCTGATCCTCCGTACCGTGTGTCCTCTGCAGCACAGAGACAACGTCACGAGTCAGCGCGTGACGCCACGCCGCCGCCGGCAGACCGCGGCGGCGACCTCGACCGACCGACAGTTTCCCCGGGCGCTCACAGAAAAATACGCAGACCATTAACGGATAAAATCGCAAAAAGACGTGACACCGGGCGAGCTTTACAACACGACCGCATCGTTTAGTTGGGATACAGACCGCAGCCGCTGCGACACGGCCGCGCAACTGCGTCCCCAAAAGTGGCTCATCGGTGACGAAACGCGGCGCGCGGATTGGCGAACTCGGCGCAGTGGGCGTCGCGGCGGACAATCGGCGCAAACAGGCTGCGACGCGCATCTGTCACCGGCGGCGGCGCGATATTACAATATCTGAGGAGAGTGGCGGGGCGGCAGATAACGGGAGGACCACTAACGGTCACTGATCCATAAACGTCACATTCTCCGGAGAGGAGAGCTGGACGCGCCGCGCGCTGTCCCTGCTCTCCATGCCGTCCTCAGGTTTGTCCACTCACCCGACTGGACGGGTATAAAAAACAGGCACTTAGGAGGCCCGGCCGGCCGTCGCTAGGAAGTGTCGTGTGTGGGCCGTCACCGGGTACCCAGGCAAGGCTGAAAGCGATGCCGCATTTCAGTGTCGCGCTCTGTCATGCCTGTCCTGTTTTCGGCAGAGCACCCAGGTCAGATTGAAATATAGACAGGTTTTGCATGTCGCAACATAAATCAAAGATACATCGGGACAGTGGGGCTCGACCGGGCGGCGATTCGTGTTCCGGACCTGTCCTTGACAGCGACGTTTTGCTACAAGCCGTTCCCCGAACAAGGCGGAGTGCATTCGGTCACGATAAAAATCGACACCACTGCTTACATGCATTATTAGCAGCAATGATAGGAGCGGAACTTTCCGATACGCGAAAGACAGTAACAGGATGGGCACATCGCGGGGGAATGATCAGCCCATAAAATATCGCACCAGCATCGGGATTATAACCGCGCAAAGGCAAAAATCGCCACCGCAGTTGGCCAAGACGGAAATGTACATACCACATGGTTGTACAAACAACTGTGGACGATTCACATGTTTTGCGAAATGCCATCAGATCGGGCGGCAGCTGCAGGCCGGTCCGTTAGCTGTGTGCACAGAATCGGCAGGCGTGTGTCTGGAATCCGCTCCCGAAACCCGCACCGCCGCGGTGGCTTTGCACGCCGACTGCAGAAATCCTTACTTTCACCCCAAACTTTCGTAACGCTCCCGGGGTCGCCAAGGACACTGTCACGATGACTCTGATGCCACCACACACCACACAGGTAGGCTTTCCAGCCCTTCGCTCCTCATCACACACCTAAGCAGCATCCTGTCAAGGATTACAACCAGATCGCACTCGTTTTCTGGGTATTGCACATAACCCCGACATATCTCCCCACACAGACACTAAGTTTCTTCTAGCATCGAAAGTCCCAGTTCCTTCCCGATGCA
Organism: Semibalanus cariosus; assembly: GCA_030323935.1. Classification (NCBI taxonomy): domain Eukaryota; kingdom Metazoa; phylum Arthropoda; class Thecostraca; order Balanomorpha; family Balanidae; genus Semibalanus; species Semibalanus cariosus. Next base: position 16,443 of record JARFNR010255427.1, read on the forward strand.
ACAAACCTTGTTGCGCAGCATCAGTCCAGGGAAACTCGACTACAGCCCAGAGAGATCCGGGTGGCAGCGCGGTGGCGTCCGGGAAGCGTCTCGCCTGCCACCAGGAAGGGTCGCCGCTGCGTCGGCATTTGTCACCGCTGCGCCGCCAGTGGGTCAGCGCCGTAAACAGCGCCGCGCGCGCAAACAACTCAGCCGATCGGGGACGGCTCCAATCGCGGCGCACCGGCGACAAATAGCGGCGCGGCCCCCGGCGCGTTAGCGCCTCCCCTGCCGCGGCGAAAGTGGTGGTGCGGCG
>JARFNR010255428.1:0-12792 GCA_030323935.1 Semibalanus cariosus
CCGCCATTTTGGAATTCAAATCCATATAACTCAAAAATTTACCGACCGATTGGCAATTTTGTTACGTCAAACGATCCGCTATTCTGTTGCCGTAAATGTCGCACAAACACCACCGCCCTGCGCGGCTTTGTGTTTGAGATATTCACGAAAAACATGTGGAAGGGGCACAAAAGTGCCCCCCCCCCCTCCAGTGCGCGTGTTAAACAACCTGACACATAGTGACATTGATAAAAGACGACATTACTAGAATGTTGCAAAATTATTATAATATGTTACTAGTTTTATCATAATGTTACGATATGCTTACTTAATAATGCATCCAATATCATGTTTTATTATTACAGCATCATTTAACAAATTAAATGTTCTCGATTCACAGTAAATGTAAGCATCTACGTGCCTAAAATACATATACCAATATGAAAATTGTACAATCCAATCAGCATTATGAAAATGGCAAGTTAAACAAAAAAGAGTTACTATTGTAATATAGCTTTGCAAATCTATTGTTAATGTTACAATGAGTGGAAATTTTAAAGTCATATGGAAATATAATCTTCCATGTAATGTTATATCAAATAAATAAAACAGCACACAGGTAAGCCTTCTTGATTTCATCACGCAGCTGGATCGGTATGTGTGGCGTCGTGAAACGTGATCGATGCAAAGACTCGGCGACTAACTCTCTCACTGTTTTCTGGTTGGTAAGTTTGTGTCTTACCTGGGGCCAGGACAGGAGTCTGTGCTCGGAACCAGATGACAAACATCAGCCCATATTCAGTTTACTATTAGCCACAGGGATACGGAGTCCCGAGATAACTAGCAGCCTGACTGTTCGCAGCAAATTTTCCTAGCGTACTAACACTTTCAGGTAGCGAACCATCAAATAAAATTGTGCTGGTCTGGCATGGCTTACCTGTTTGTTGTATTACTGTGTGAATCATTCCTATCATCAGATTCCCCGATAATTGGTTTACGTGACTACCCAAAATTAGGTTTGTCGTGTGTGCTGTAAATAATTGAGCAGATGTGTTGTACAGCGATAACGTGAGAGACGGCTTAAGTTCGCTTGCATGATTATTATCTTTTTAGTCTTAAGCACATCACCGCAGATTCACGACAACGCAAAACATTTCGTAAAATGGTTTATTTTGCTTTATTCTACTAATATTTAAATATCATAATACATTATATTATATCATATTATATTATAATATATTATATTATATCATATTATATTATATTACATTATATTATATTATATTATATTATATTATATTATATTATAATATATTATATTAATTATATTATATTATATTATATTATATTATATTATATTATATTATATTATATTATATTATATTATATTATATTATATATTTACGGTACTTTCATTTTTCGTTGAGGATATTTGGGACTGAGAATATAAATATGTTCACTACATAAAATAATATATATTTTTTAAAGAGCATAATCAGGGCTAGAAAAACATCCCAACTTCATGGATAACGTCGGAGACTAAAGCAATCAGCTGCCGGAGACCTCCCGACCATCCGGAGACCACTGTGTATTTCCTATGTGGGAATTTTCGGGTCTCGGGCCAGGTCCGGAGGTTTCTCCAGCACCAAGTTTTGCTTCCTAAAGCTTGGCACAGCACTTGGCACAAACATTGGTAAGTCGGCTAAGCCTGGACAGAACCGACTATCTAGATGTTTTGCATAGAATCAAGGCAGTATAGGCGGAGTGACGATGGGGTCGTTAGCACGTGTCTGGCGAGTTGTGTTGAAGGCCGTGTTGTGTTGATGGACGAATTCTCTTTATGTTCCAAAAGATAAGGAATGTATGTGTATACTCGTTGTATGTTTTCATTTGATGATGGTAGTCAAAATTATTTAAGTGGTTATTACAAATATTTGTTATATAATATTGCAAAAGCAAATAATTAGCAACAGAAGTTCCAGGCGCGGATCCATGATTTTGGTCAGGGGGAGGGCGCCACATAGGGCGCCACATGGGCACCGTCAGTAAAATGTTGTTGACCGGGGGGGGGAGTGGAGGAGCGTCACGGAAATACTGTTGACCGTGGGGAGGTTGGAGCGTGATCGAAACCAAAAAGTTGCGCTCTACGGGCGCGACCCGAGGTTCAGGAGGGGCGCGCGACCTAGCGCCCCCCCCCCCTAGATCTGCGCCTGGAAAACATCATAGATGCTCGTTCTTGAAACACGTGGCCTAGAAACTGTTAGTAGTTGATATAAAATCGCTTTTGCTGGAGACCAAGGTCCGGAGACGAACTTGTCATAACAGCATTTGGTCGGAGACCCACTGGTGTTTCGCTCCCCTGAACATAGTTAATATCCATATCTATATATTTTACCAGTCAAAATATATAACATAACCTCTGTCTGAATAAAATTGGATTTGCAACTTAATGGAATCAACCAAATCAAATTCATTCCCATAACCTAAAGATACATTTTTCCCAAAAGGAAGTCACTCTCGCAAGGTGAAATAGATGGCAGTGCACAGCAATACTGTCGCAAAGCTGCACACCTGAACGAGCTTTCCAAAGCTATGCAATCGAGAATGGGAACTGCAATCAAGGCAGATGGCTGATGCTCGTGCCTCTCGGAGCTCCTTCTCAGCCACGATCTGTCCTGACAGTGACATCTCACTGACGGCTGTCATCCTGTGCAGCTGTCATGACACCTTCCCACATGAAAGTCGGCACGCTGCCTCATCTTCACAACACACACACTTAACCAGCCGAGCTTTCACTGACGCGCGAACCGACACCGCCACCGACACCGGCGCCAGAGCGTCGGCAGCTTTTAGCCGAACACGGGAGGTCGAGGCGGGCAGTAAAACCGCACAGACTGGCCGGCTACCTGCGTTATCAGTCGCCGCCAAAATGGATCCCCACATAAAGGGCCGCTCGCAATGTTTCGGCGTGATGTGCCGGGTGTTAAAAGCGCCGGCTGCGGTGGCGGCACTCGTGGCGCAGTGCCACGGTAGAAGCTTCGGGGAGCTCAGCTGCACGAGCGCGGCTCACGACGCCGCTATACGTGTTAGCACTCCGTGGCGTTTATGACGCACTTCGGACCGGTGGACGGTTTTGACTGAGGGTCTAGCAAGAGTTAGACGGTTGCAACTAATGCACAGAAGGTCGGGTGGTGTGCTATGGGAGAAACCCACCGCCGGTATTGCTTAGAACAGTACTGGTTATATGTAGTGCTTAAAACAGAGTGCATAGCGGTCTCGGGTAGTGAATGTATGTAGGTATGTACCTACTGCTCACAAATTTTGCGCAAGTCTTTATAGAGCAGAGGGATGAGGTGTCTGCTTTGCTCGTGTACCACTGGTTTGATTACTTCAGCATGTAAGGTGAAGCGCCGAGTGGCCTGCTTGGTCGGCGTACCACCAGAGTGCTCTGTATACAGCAAAGTGTCAAGTGGTGCTCTTAGTCGGCGATAACCGTCGTCCTGGGCCGTCTGACTAGAATATCAGTCTGGCTTTACGGCCTATCAGCAGAAGGGATTACACTGTAGCGCGGATTAGCATACGAAGCAACGCGCCCGGGTGGTCCCCACGCTCACCAATAGTACTGCTATATGTGGCGACCCCGGGGCTCGATGCCAGCACCGTCCAACGAGCACACATCCATCCCAGCACTGCAGAACAATCGGTGCAAGAATGCGCCGACGACACCAGACCGGATCATCTCTAGAGCGTAGCTAACAGAGGACGACCGGGTCAAGTCGCGTCGAGTCGCGAGGCGCCAGGTGGGCTCAGCGTGTCCCTGAGCGGACGAGACAGGTCGGTGACGGGGCGACTCGAGGGCCAACCCGCCGCCGACAACAGCGACAAACGCAACAAATCGTCGATCGATGCCGCTGGCGCACTGATTGGCCCATTGGCGGCCGGCATCGAGGGCGTCTTCCCACGGGTCGAGGTGGCACCCGTTCCTGGTTTCGGCCCGGTCCGACCGCCAGCCGGCGTCATCCGGGCCGATGCCGTCGATGACGCGGCGGTTCGGCGGCGGCGGCGGATCTGACGCGGCGGCGGCGCGCGGTCAAAGGTGTCGCTCTGTGCGATACGCCTCATTGGCAGCCGGCGCTGCGCGACTGATGCCACCCAATTCGGCGCAGTGGCGGCGAGGCGCGGCGCGGCGCTGACAGACCGCACCGCCAGTCAAAGAGGAGTCCACAATGGAGAGAGCGTGTCGAGCCGCGCGGCGGGAGCGGAGGAGAGAGCGCTGGAGCGGAGACAACGCCGACAGTGATACGGAGTATTTTAGATCTCGCGGACGTGAAGGCTGAGGATCTTGTTAGAAGACAAAAAGCGATGGCGGCGACAAAGACAAGAAACAGACGGAGGCGAGTGAAAGAGTTTCGGGGTGAAAGAGTTGGGTGTGCTGCCCGAGTGGCATGTAAACGAACACCGTTCTGAAGAAAACCAACTGCTGACGCGGCCCGGTTCAGTCTAGTCTCGTCCAGTGGCGAAACCCACAGTCATCGCCATGACAGGTTTGTGGACACGTCCATTTCACACATAATAACGTTAACGGGCTGGTATGCCTGGAAAATTTCGGACAACAAGATGACCCACCCATTGATCAGCTGGAATCCACAGCGATCAGAATGCTGCAGCCCTGTCACTAGACTATGTGGAGAGATGTTCCACTAATGCTAAAACACTGTTACAGAATAGTGTCGTCGTAAAAATATGGGCCAACGACAGCTCTGTTGTACGGAGAAGGCGGTGGCTCGGTTTTCGAAGGAGATTGGCATCGAAGACTGCAGCAACCATCTGCACTGGACTGCATTTAGAGAGTGAAAGGAAATATGACTGCATCTTTTCGACAGAGACTCGCTTTCAGTAATGTAGCCTCCAGTCACTGTCGTATTTATCAGTTTGTCCTGCTGAGTCATGAAGAGAGGGGTGGTCTGGTGATTTTCACTTTAGTCGGCTGCATTTCGCATGGGAGACTCATTCAAAATCAGCAAAAACATATAGAGATCTATCTACGCTTTAGAGCATTTCGATAGCTAATTAAACCCAAGGAACCTTGTGAAGTCCGCAAATAATACCGACAAAATATTTGCGACAATGTCTTTTTTCGATTTTATGTTGAAGTCCAAATATTTTGGAACTCACCATTTATGGATGATAAGATGTCACGCTCATCTTTTCATGGTTAAATTTGTATGTTCCACGATTTCATGCCTATCGTTTCCATTCTCATCGTTTTCATGCTCACTGGCGGAGCGACTGGCGGAGCTCATCGTCATTGGTCCCTCCGGCTGCGTGAGCTATCACTGGATCCTCACTGCATCTCGACAGAAGGAGGAGGCAGCTGGCAGGATAGCAGTCGTGTCTAGAAACCCAGCGTGTCATAGGACGACGAAAAACGGTGTGCGCCAGATGGCTCCGCCTGATTCGCAGTCATCTGCCATTGTAGCCGTGGCTTCTTGAACCGGACTAAAAATCAGCGCGAGTGAACCAACAGGCCGTCGGTTCACCCGCGCTGATTTTCTCTTTGTTGATATTGTGCTTATGTGCTGGGTCACTAGCCGATTTTTACTATTGATATAATGCTTATCTGACCGAATTTCTCGTGACCGCTCTCACGAGCAGTCTTATTACCCTGCTCTTTCACCTTTCACATGCTGATCAGGCTCTGAGAAGGAAGACGAATGGGTGAAGAGTGTCGGCTGTCAAGTTTGAAATATCACGTCCCTTAGGGCTATCTTGTAACACGTGAAATATGTTCTGCAATGTGCGCTGCGATAAATAAGCAACTCTGACTTTTACAATGAGTTACCCTATCAATCTATTTATAATTGCCTCAAAGTGCTTTTAATAGTCATAATTACATCAAAATAATTAGGCCGTAGATAGACCACCTACTGGCCGGAAAATCTATAAGTCTCTTTGAGTAACTTTCATGCCAGTTTGTGACCGTTCATTTCATTTACACATCATTTGAACGTGAGAACAGAAAGTATAAGCACTTATACCTGTCCCTTACGAAGAGAAGGAGGAAGATCTGATAATATCTAACTTGGATTGCCCTTAAATAATTCCTTTTTGAAATTTAACCGATTTCCTGAGTAAAATATTGTTTTTTATTTATGTGGCACGTCTTATGTACTTTCCTGGTACTGACTGTTGTAAAGTTATGCCTATTTTAGTCGACCGGCGGGTTGCGATTTGAGAGCAGGACTCAGGTCTAAACTATCTAACCCCTATCGGCCAGCAACATCATGGGTTATGCCATAGAAAAAGTCCAGATCACAATGGCTTTGTCGGTGATAGGAATTATAACCTATTTAATCTTCTAAACCCATTCTGGTTTCACGTTTGTCTTGTGTATTTCTTCCAATGGTTAATGGATTGCTGCTGGTTTATATAGGAGTGATAGCATTTGATTATATTGCGACTTGAGTAAGAAATTAATACTTGATTGTCTTTTGGTTTAAGTGAGAAATCATTAGCTGTTTATGTCAGCATCAGACTCGTATCCTCCCACAAACATCTGTGGTGGCCAAAATTTGGGAAAGGCACATTAGTGAACTCGGGAACGATAAACTTTCTTTAAGAACTCCTCTTCACCGGAAATCTCTATACAATGGTCGCAGTGCACAGGTGTTCCAGCCACAACCCTTGGAACTATCAGCAATTCCACGCACGAATACACAATACAACTTCCATCTCAAAGGCAATTGCAGTTCCTGCGACTGTTGGACACGGAGCCGACTTTGCCATCCCCCACCGCGCTGAAGCTTTGAGTGCGGCAACATGGCCTCTTTGTCAGCATAACCAGAGCGGTGGGATGGCGTGCCGAGTGGCCTGACCCAGCGACAGCCTATTATGTCCCCCCGTAACGGAGACACCCCTGGGCCGGGCGTAAATCTATTTAACCGCGCCTGACCCGCTCGTTCGAAGTCGTTTACGATCTTGGACGCATAGATGATCTGGGCCCAATGCCCAGATCGGGTCACCTTCCACCGTGAAGGCGGCCTTCGCCATCTACACAACGGCGTCGAACCTGCAATTACAACAACGTTTAGGGGATCGTATTTTATGGCGGCTTGGTTTCAGCGAAAATTGGCTTGCTGCGCGGCAGCACCGAACCAATTCTGTGACGGCTACTTTGGGGTGTAAGTGACTGACTGGATTTACGGACTGGTTTTGTTTGCTCTTGGGCATTTCCAATAAACAGTAAAGATGCTCTTTGTCGGAAAATGCCAGAGCTGAAAGGCACGATTCCATGAATATATGCATTATCCCAGATCGCAGCCCAGGGTAGCATTTTGAACCATTTGGGTATATTCATCTCGCCGACATTGTGTGCCAGTAGATGTTTTTGTATTATCGGAATGATTGTTTGCGTTACTTTAATCTAATATATGCCTTTAATAACATTCTGTAAAATGTATTTTTGTTAAAACTTAAACAAAAAATGAAATTTCAGTTTATTTATTTTATATTCAGTTTAAATTTCGGTTTGAAATTTAATTGTGGTAGATAACATAGGCGTAGGAACAAGGGGCAGGGGCCATGACCCCCTCACTTTTTGGTCATTTTTTGCTAAGCTCTTTTCTTTTGCATGAAGACAATTTGAGATAGCAAAAGGCTCATCAAGATGAGAAGAGCTCAAATCTGCATAAAATATTGCCCAGGGGGCTTGGTTTCTCTCCAGACGAGATCGAAGTATCATTGCCCCCAACCCTTCACTTTTCATGACGTTCCTACGTCCCTGGAAAATAAAATGTTTCTCTTGTGCTGATTTCCAATAATAAAGAACATAGTTACGATATCGGCAGCTGATGGCTCGATGTGCCGGCATGATCACCGGCACACTGACTCTAACCGGCGCACTATTCACAAGCAGCAGCAGCGGCAGCGGCAGCGGCAGCGGCAGCGGCAGCGGTAGCGGCAGCGGCAGCGGCAGCAGCAGCAGCAGCGGCAGCAGCAGCAGCAGCAGCGGCAGCGGCAGCGGCAGCGGCAGCGGCAGGCGGCAGCGGCAGGTGGCAGCGGCAGGTGGCCGGTCGAGCTGCAGACTCCTATTGATGGTCGAGCTGCATACTGCGATCGATCACAGGATTAAGTCGCCGACATACGCCGCCTGCTGCCTCCTGCCCTTCTCAGCTGCCACCGGAGGCGGGGCTGTGGGGTGTAGCAGTCGCGTGTCCGGCCGAGCATGGACAGCATTTAAAAGCCCCTGACACGAGCATAGGTCATCTAGAAATGTCAGAGATATTTGTGTACACACTGTTCTCTCTCTGTCATTTGAGATAGAAAATATGATATTAAATGTTCCACCAAGCTTCTTTAAAGTCATATGGGTATCTGAAATGCAGTGCTTTGTATTTCAAAATACTACGTCGCTTTTATTTGCATTGGTACGTCTAGCTTAGTGGTGCCAATTTCATAAAATATTTGTCCAATGTCCGACCGATGTCCAAGGCCATGGTCATTGGTCAGCTGTCCGTCAGAAACTGTTCGAAAATCATTGTTTGTCCGAAATTTGTCCGAAAGCAGAAAAAAGTGTATAATATGGAATCTAAAACATCCAGTGGATCATTCCCAATACATATATGCATAAATATAGGCATTTCTGTCAAATAACGCTACAGTTAGGATATTCGAAAGCCACCATCATCATATATCCATTTATATAGGTACAGGAAAATACTTATTGATAAAAAGTAACTAAGTGATTTTCACGAGAAGCCATCCTTGGGGATTGGATGTCCCAAAATGTCCAAAGAAATATGCTTATGTCCGTCCGAAAACCGAATCGGTCTTCGGATAAATTCAGAATTCCGAAAATGTTTGTACCGATTGGCACCACTAGTCCAGATATCGCCTATCACGCTAGTTTGCTACGTAAACGCGTCAATGGTGTGATGTGCAATCTGTGTTGTCGAAACAACGATAATCTGTGTTACCAATATGTTGAAGGCAGTGTTTTATTCACATGTATGTACTGCAATGTACATCCGCTAAGCAGAGGGCATAGTGCACAACATTTTCGTTTTTGCAATCTCTTCATGTGACTAACTTTAATACATCTGTCCAGAACTTCATTCACCTTTTTAAGGAGAGTTTGAGTTTCTTCGGAACTCGTTGTTAACCCCTGATCGGGAAGACTTGCGTTCGCTGGTATGGGGGCTGTAAACAGATAAGAGGAAGTCTGAGCCACGGGGAAGTGTTCAACCTTCGAACGCGTGAAAGTTTCACCATTAAATTTGCCAGGAAAGTTTGATTGCGTGATAGGATAGTATGAGCTGATGTTTCGAAACAAACTATTTTGCAAGTGGCCTGACTAGGAATATATTCATTTCTTATTCATTCAAATATTTGAATACATTTTTAATATAATATAGTAGGTTAGTTATGTTGTGGACTCTGTTTTAGCGCAGTGCACTTTCGGTACATATTTCGAAACAAACTAATATTCAGCCACGAACTTCTTTCACCGTGCTGTGCTAGGCACGACTATTAAAGTTTGCGTTCAGACCGTTATTGGTGTATTTATAAATCACATCCCGGGCCAGATAGCGTCCTGCAGTTACCAAGCCACCGCCGGCACCCCTGACTGCACGAGCCGCGCCCAAACTGTCCCGCGGGCCTCCTGGCGATACGATCACCTCTTTATGTGACGCTTCATGGCCCTGACACCGGTGCTTGTCGACTCTGAAATCCGGAAATGGGCGCTATCGAGACGTGCAGCGCTATAAACCAAGCGTTAAAGGCTGTGTCACACCGCCCGTTTTGAACAGTCAAAGGTCTTCAAAGTCGCCCACTCGGGCGCCGCGGCAGCTGAGCATTTTGGCGCTCCACGCTGCCGGAAGATGTGTGACGAAGAGGTTCTCATATCTTCTGATACCCGCGATCATGTCCACCATTTCTGTCCGCTCCATTGGCGATCGGTCTCCTTGGTCAATCTATTGTGATAGAGATGGGATTGAAAGGGCCGTGTTTTCGTGGCTCGCTCTGCTGTCTGCGAAATGGTCCAGCTCTGTCAGAACGGGTCACAATGAGCTGGAGCATCTCTCCAAGCCAGTGCCTCTCGAGTGCCGGCGGCAGACGGAAGCACTGTGTGTGCTTCGTGGTACAATGGCTGCCTGACGAACAGTCGAGTGGCGATTTATATGAGCTATGATCCGAAAGGCAGCAGTTGAAGCAGCGGTGGTGGTGGCTAATTTGGTGACAAATGCGGCTCAGGTAATAGGCCCAAGGCTGTCCGTGTCCAATGTTCATGCCATCAGTTTGGTATTCTGTCAATATGCTCACACTGAAATCGGTATCGTTTCGGACATGTTTGTGCATTTTCCCGAAGCAAAAGTCAAAACTTGTTTGTTCGGAGTTCGGAAACGCTAATGGTAAATTAACTTCTCTGTGGCACTGCAACGATTACCATTTCTGCGGGACCACAGCCTACAGAGCAACCCAAATGGTAGACCAAATGTATGAAAGCGACTGACAACGATGGACGCGATAGGATGAACCCTATTCTGTCTTTTACGTGAACAATCTTAAACTCATGTAGTTTATTGCAGTCTACCTATCGCGTCCAGCTACTGAGGCACCAAACACCGGAGCTCTGTACAGGGTTCAGGTGCTCTGAACATCTCCCAACCGTCCTCTGTCTGAGGTCGCTCGTGTTACCAGGAACGAGTTGTGTGGCCTGTGACTGACTGTCCCTCCTGGGAGATCTTGTAAGTCTATTTTAAGGATTCTTGAATAATTCATAATGAGGTGTTCATGAATTCATGCATATCGCATAGATCAATACGTGAGAAGACGTTGCATGAATCATGGGCACTTCGCCAGGAAGCTAAAGGTCAGAGATCCTCCAGAAATTGTTCATTAGTCGCCATTTGTAATTACCGTTTACACATTATCATTGCATTTGCCGTTGTTTCTAATGAGCAAATAAACTTATTACTCTAGTACCTTGACCCGCGCCGTCCCGTGAATGTGTGTGTGTGGGGGGGGGGGGGGGCAGGTTGTAAGTACAACCCCCACAGCTTTTCGAGCTCAGCAAGAAACGGTGATGCGTAGCTCCGCCAAATTTAGAATACATCTTATTGGTCATCAACATGTCAAATGTCCCATGGTGAATCGGTTTGATCGAGCTTTTTAACTCTCGGGAATGCGTGTTCTAGGTAAAATTAGAGGAATGCGCACCTACTATATTTTTAGCATATGTGGAGGTCTTCTGTGTAGTAACTTGTAGTGAGTCATTTCACACGATATTGTGAATTTTGTTGCAGTTTTATCACGTTCTTCAGCTTTCTGACGATAAACGCGCACACGGAAAGGCAAGAGAACAGAAAGACATGAATACATGTATGACTACCTACACAAATGGTGATAAGATCAGGTCAGGGGCACTGCGAGGTCGACATTAGATGTTATGCATAACACATACATGCGGTGGTAAAGAATTGAAGTTGATGTAAATAGTTCTTATAATCGTCACATATGTGAGCATGGCTGGTTTAACAATCAGAGCGTTCCAGCGTGAACCAGATCCACACCAGAGCGTTCCAGCGTGAACCAGATCCACACCAGAGCGTTCCAGCGCGAATCAGATACACACCTCGAATTTCGTAGATGGGAATCCGGCCCCTGTACGCTCCGGCATGAATACTTTACGGAACTTTTAATGTCATATTACAATACTTCTGTTCCCCGAAAAGCGTATGCTTACGCCAGATACATGTCGCTGAAAAGAAAAGCATCAATTATGTTTTTAGAGAGAGATTTGCAGTGGTAGACGAAGTAAAATGAACTCAGATATTTTTTCGGTGAAGCCTAATATTTTTGGAGATGGAGAAATACAGAACGTTTTAATTACAAAATGCTGGAGTAACTATGGCGCTGCGGCCAAGGCATGTTTCGTTAGATGTGTGTTTTTGTGTTTAACGAAACTAATTTTTTCCTGATTCAAGTGATTCAAGGTTGACAGGTTCAATCAGCAATGCCATCCAGTTTAATTAGTTTGACCCATTTCGAGCGAACGGGCTTCAAATTACGGCTTGGAGCCCCAATTAAAAACAAACTTGTGTTTAATCCGTCGTATGCCGGCAGTTGGGCTCACTAGCTGTGTGGCGAGGGAGAGAGGGGAGAGCGATAAAGGGAGTGGAGAGAGGCAGAGGAAGGGAATAGAGAAAGAGGGAGCGAGGGTATGGATAAGGAGAGCACCGTGGATGGTTCCGTTTCACGATACCGTCACGTGCATGACACACTGATCCGCCTTCCTCCTGGTCGGGTAAGACCAGCCCTGTCACGGCAGCTGCCATGTCGACCCGCCATTTTAGTCTGTTTGCCTCCCCGCATGTTCCTTAAATATCCAGGACATGCCTAGAAATTGCGTGTGTTGCGGCAAAAGCGTGACGGAAGGTAATAAAATGAACGATAGAGCCATTTTTGACCCAATGAAGTGTTGGAATGATATGGTTCGCGCCGCGAAGACCATTAAAATGACCATTAAAATTGTTATCATGTTACAGAGTCATATCAGGCATATCAGCCATATCAGCTATTCAGCACCGTTAAATGTGTTATATGAATTGTAAGATAATAGAGGGATATATATCATTAAATTGTTCCGGGATTTTCTATACGGAATTGAAACCATAATGTTCTTTATTGGCCTGTAATGTTACGAGGTCTTCTATACAGACCGACTCCTGGGAGCTTTTTCCTCTGGGCTCTCTGGACAGAGAGCCTGTTCTGTTGTGCAGTATTCTGTCCCGGCCTGTTCTGTGGTGCAGT
>JARFNR010256539.1:0-12784 GCA_030323935.1 Semibalanus cariosus
GAAAACTAGGGGACAGGAAACGCCCGGCAATGCTCGGCTGTATAGAAACTTGAAAGCTCCAGAGCGGATAAATATGTACTGGTGTACACAAATGTGGGATGAGAAAGGGTGAGACTACCGCAGTTTAGATAGAACCAACACATTGCGCCATTTGACATGAAGAAACGGTCTAAAAGTCCAAGAATTAAAAGCAAGCGTGAGCGCCCAGGGACGTAGGAACGTCACAAAAAGTGTGTGTGTGTGTGTGGGGGGGGGGGGGGCGGCCCCCGCCCCCCCCCAGCGAAACGTTGATCTCGTCTTGAGAGAAACCCAACCCCCCTATGGAAGATTTCTTTGGAAGATTTTGGCTCTTCTCGTCTTGGCGAACCTTTTGCCATCAAAAACTTTTCTAACCAAGTATAAGAACAGATTTTAGCAACACAAAATGACCTAAAAGTGAGGGGGCCATGGCCCCCCTGTTCCTACGCCTATGTGAGCGCCACTAAAGTAGCCGACATAATCCATACCAAGTGCGACATAATGGACATTGGACAAGGCAGGTAAGACGGGCAATCACGCAGCAAGTCCAAATCGTGGTGATACGTAACATGAAGCTAGCATTACAAGCGAGTCAATGCTCCAAAAGTGGAGTTTAGCGGTAGTGGTAAACCAGTAGGCGACTGAAACCATGGCTTTAGTCGCCATGGCGCTGCAGCGCGAAGCGCTACAAATGCAATGCACAATGGGCACGGTTCAGGCTCACGAATCATGAACTCACGAAACCCGTCTTGGTAGTCAATCACGTTAATGACTTCCTACATATTCAAACGGGTTCTTTGACAACCTACATACAGTATAGTGAGGTATTATGGTCATTCATTGTTTTAAGACGACAGTAAATGTCTCCAACAGTAAGCATGAGGGTGCCAAGCTTTCCATGAACCATTTCCACGAAAACAAAGATACCTACTTATGCTTTGATATGGAAAACTTATTTGGAGCAGCAGGTCAAGTTAAATATATAACAGTTTCTGGGCCTAGACCAATAAAAAGTGAATTGTCGGGAGATCGTTCCGCAACAGAGCCAGACAACAATGCACAGCGGCCGCGATGGTCGGATCGCGCGGTGAAAGCTGCACATCTATTACCATTCAAACGATAGCGGCTACCCAAAACAAACGTACGAACAGAGGATCGCATCTGAGCCCTCCTTCAGTGTTACATAGTGTAATCGCATGTATGGCTGCTGTGTTAATCAGCCGTGAATATACAAATTTTGAGTTTGTTGCGGTGTCTACAATACGATGTTCTAGCACGAAACAATATATTTTATAAAGCCATACACATGCCTTAGGCATGTGTATAACTGTTGCATGTTAAGCTTTGCACTGATATCTACCTCAATACATTGTCGATAATCTTGTTCTAGCTGAAATAAGCATATCCCATTAAAAATGTGAAATTGGACGAACTGAAATCACCAGAATCTTGGCCTAAGGCACAACCTCTGGATCTAAGGCATGGTCGTCCTCTACAGCGACAAGAGTGCTAAGGCACTAGTGATCGGCATCAACCAGGGCACCCAGCACCAGCAGCAGTATGCTGAGCTCAGTGATCACTCACGGGTCTGATCAGCGAGGTGGAGCGGAACACCCGGCTGAAGTGGGCGGTGCGCAGCGTGTTGCGCATGTTGACACATGTCACACCGTCTACCGGCAGCGTGGTGATGTTGTTCATCGGCCCGATACCAGACAGACAGCCGGGCGATACCAGGCAGCCAGCCGGGCGATACCAGGCAGCCAGCCGGCCGATACCAGAGACAGCCGGGCGATACCAGACAGCCAGCCGGACGATACCAGACAGCCAGCCGGGCGATACCAGGCAGCCAGCTGGGCGATATCCGACAGCCAGCCAGGCGACGGCACAGGCACCGGCGGGGCGCTCGCACGGGCCTCACGACGGACACACGTCCCTCACGGCGGCGACATGGTCTGCGAGACGCTCCGCGACGGAGGCAACCAGGAATTCCGCGACCGACACTGTAAGGAGTTCCACGAGACACTCTGCGACGCACAGCTCCGCGGACACCCTGCGGGAGCACTCCTCAGAGAACTCCTCGGAGAACTCCTAAGGCAGTGAGGCACTCTCCAACACTCTGCCAAGCACTAGTCACTGGCAGCCGGCCGCGGCACGATCCGTCCGCGTTCGTCCAGTGCCCGTGGTGCGCCTGTCCTGCTGCCCGGTGTCGTCGCTCTGCGTGCCTGCCTCGTCCCGTGCCGGCGAGCGACACCACGTCCCCACCAACCACCACACAACACACGCCACCGTCCGGCACTGCCGCCGTCTCCGCTTCTGCAGGTCACGCCAGCACGGACCGTCAGCCTGCCGCCCGTCCACGCCGCCACCACCGCCGCTGCGCCGCCACTGCCGCTGCGCCGCGCTCTCTCCCTCCCTGTCCGCCCGCTCCGCGCTCTGTCGACGGTGGCGGGCGATGGCGGATCGGCGTCACAGACCGGCGACACGCTGGCTGGCCGGGTCACGACCCGTGACGGCACGTCACTGAGCCGCTTCAGCCAGGTACAGCCGGGGGGAGCGGCAGACAAGCCGGGACGACTGCCGAGCGCCGTCTGTCCGTCACAGGCTCCGTCAAAGGCGGGACGTGGCGGCCAACATTAACGGCTCGTTAACGGTCTCGGCGAACGGGTGCCGCTCTGGCGAACACGGGCCGCCGACCAGACCGACCAGAGGCGGACCGCAGGACAGCGGCGGACCACGGAGCGGCGGACCACAGAACGGGAGATCAGCGGCGGACCACAGAGAGACAGATCATATAACGGGAGACCGGCGGCGGACCACAGAGAGACAGACCACAGAACGGGAGATCAGCGGCGGACCACAGAGAGACAGACCACAGCACGGGAGACCAGCGGCGGACCAGCGGCGGACCACATGGCGGCTGTCCGGGCGGCTTTCCCAGCCGCCTGCCTTTTTTGGCATAGCGTCAGCTGTTGTCGCTGCCAGCTGACGCCTCCCCCTCCCCCTCCACACCCGGACTGGTCGTGAGGTCACGGTCCGCTCCCCCATGTTGGGTGGAGTGCCGCCGCCCGCGCCCCGCCCACACCCGGCCACTGCACACCGCGGTATTAGCCAGCCACTGCGCACCAGTATACCGGCCAGGACATGGGGCTGTGTTCACTGTATGTACTGTATGGACTGCGTGTCCTTAGAACGAAACCGCAAACTGCGGAGTACTACTGATGTTACATTACCAAGTCGCGTATTGCAACGACTACTGTGCACAATGGCAGCAATATGCACATTTCGACAACTTGATTGACTGATAATATGACGTCATACTTTTCAAGACTTTCCCTTGCATCGCTTACGGGTAGAGTACACACTTGCAGCCATGCATTCAGTTAACACGCATCGTAAGTCAACCCCAAAGGTACGTCAAACGTACGTCTAACGTCCACCTAACGTCCGCCTGACGTCCGCCTGACGTTCATCGAACGGTTCTATCCAGCGCTGTTCCTGCGGCCACCAAAGCGTCGCACCACAGTCCACAATAGACACACACAACCACAAGACAGTCAAGGCTGCCTTCCGGCCGGCCGGTCAATGCCCCCCCCCCCTGACACAACATCGGGGCGGGGCGGGCCGGGACATGGAACGGGGGGGGGGGGTGCGACACGAATGACGCAGATCACTAAGCTTCGTGAAGGGGTGAAGGATGTCACAAATTGTTAAGCAGAGATTAAACTGCTGCACCAGTACGAAGTGCGGCGTAGCCAGCATTGTACAATACACAGCCAAAAGCAGCATATGGACCACTAGTTATTGATCGGGTACATAGCTTGGCCACCATGGTCAAGAAAGGCATGCGTCCGGACGTCGGCGAATCAGCCAGCACAGCGCCAGGTCCGAACTCGGGCCCGGCGACCGTTCTTCTCTCTAATCACACGATGACAAGAACATGGGCCGGTAATTGGTGAGAGCTGGGAGTTCAAACAATGCAATTGTTCTGCGGGAGCTCTGAATCGAAAACGCGCACGCTTGGTTGAAATCTAGTTCAGCATGTCAGACTCCTCCCCTGCCGTCCGATTTCAAAACAAAGCCAGCTCTGCATGTGGCTCCAGAAAAAATAGCTCACCAAAAATGGTTCGCTCCAAAAAAGAAAGACAACAGTATCGTAATAGGAAATTGGAGGATTTTAATCAGACCGGTAGAGCTTTGAGCTCGATTATACCGGACCACGTGGATTGCACGGTGGTATAGTCAAGATCAGCGATCACGTAATAACACCCACTTGGTGAAAGATTGGAATAAAAAAGCCAAGGAAACAAAGAGTTGAAGCTAAACAGTCGACAACAATAATTGTTGTTCGACTATTTAGCAGTTCTTTAGAGTACTTGTCGCTCAAACAAATGTTAAAGCGTTTTTTTCCGCGTATGGAGCATAGTATTGGGTGGTCGTTCTAACCTGCGGCTGACTCGTAGTGTGTTCCGATGCCTCCGTCTGCTCCACGTCCCCGGCACATTCCGCGTCACGAGTCACATCCTCTGATGACGAGTTCATCGTAATCCCTCGTCAATACTACACAAAACTGTCCAGCAGAACCTGGTTTCAATCAGACCACAGCCTGACCGCTGCCGGATGACAACCACAGAGATGACTTCAAACCAATCTCGGTCAGGCAACGGCTTGACCACCGGATGACTTCACCGTGTCGGGGCCAGAACGGACGCCTTCAGAGTTCAGCTCGGCGTCCCGCAGCCGTCCGACTTCAGACCACAACATACACTGGGTGCCTGCCGAGCCGTCCTCCGACCTTTGTTAGGTCCCAGAACCACACCCTACACTGCGCACTGAGCCCTCCCCGACCGTTGTTATTTATTAGTCCTCTGACCACACTGCAGTGAGCAGTGAGCACTGAGCCGTGCTTCGGCAGCCGTCTCACCTTCGACCACACCTCACACCACGCCGTCCCCGTCACCCATCCTCCAGCAGTCCCAGCCTGGTCCTCAGACCAAACACACCGCACACTGATCCGCCCTCTCAGACCACACCACAGATCACACTGCACCGTGTCCTCTCTCCGTTGTTTTCGCGCGACACGCCCGTCGCCGTCGCCCGACTGACTGGCCGGCGTCCAGGCGGCGCCGTTTAGCCCTTTGGCCGGGATCGATTCGGGTGGGGCGGCGGCAGGGGCGCTGGTCGGCGCCGGCGGGCCGGCCCGCCGGCGGCGTCACTGAGTCATCGCAGCTCAGACCACACCGCCGCCCGCCGAGCTGACTCCTCCTCCGCAACTCTCAGTACCAACACCAGCACCAGTCTGGAGTGCTCTCATCGGCGCCAACCTCTTACAACCTCCACTCACAGGGTAACTACCAGTGTATGACGTTCCGTTTCCCATTGCCGCCAAGCAAGCCCGGTTCAGGATACGCCCGTCTGTCTGCGGGGCGGCGTTCCGCCCAGCGCCGTGCAGATGAAAATAAGCAGTCGGCGGGGTTATGTCAGCGAGCTGTGGGTGGTAAGCCGGCGCCCGGCCCTCTTATCTGACGTGTTGAGGTCATCGGTGATGTATTGAGTCCCGGCCGGCCCCCGACAGATGTATAGTGTGCACACAACACACACAGGGCAGAGATGCGGATGCAGCGCAGGATCAACAAGCGACAATGTAAGGCTGCGCAAACGAGTTAGCCTGCGACATAGTACGTGGAAAACCCGATCATATCTCGAAACGGAAGTACAGACTGCAGACTACAGACCGTCTTCAGGTTCACCGAGTGCTGAATGTAGCAGCTGCCAGCCGGCAGACTCAGTCAGAAGATAAGACAGACTCAGTCAGAAGATAAGACAGACTCAGTCAGAAGATAAGACAGACTCAGCCAGAAGATAAAACAGACTCAGTCAAAAGATAAAACAGACTCAGTCAGAAGATAAGACAGACTCAGTCAGAAGATAGACAGACTCAGTCAGAAGATAAGACAGACTCAGTCAGAAGATAAGACAAACTCAGTCAGAAGATAATACAAACTCAGTCAGAAGATAAGACAGACTCAGTCAGATATCAATGCTCTCCTGACGATTCATTGCCGATATAGTGTTGCTAACCACTAACAAATAACACCGAACCGAAGCGGGTATCTATAAAAAATGGTGCAGCACACATGAACGTCGAATTAGCGCTGAATAGAAGGCTAACGTTTATGGATCGCAAAACAGGGTACGGAGATTCCTCTTCAGACAAGGATCACGAGTAACGTTCTACATAACCTGTCTTGTATTCATTGGGATGAGCTAAGCCAACATCTCGCGACTAACATCCCAGCATCTGGTATTTAGTATGGATCGCCTCTGCAGGTTATTGGAGCTATCGCTATAAAACTGTGATTCATGAATGTATCTGGAAGATGGACGTGTCCCGTACTCTTTGCACAAGATGTTTATGAACGGCATCATCTTGTATGGGTGACCATTTGGAGCAGATAGGTACAGCGAAAGATACAATGGAAACGGTAATGGAATACACTTTATACAGCGGGCATTCAGGACTTTCAAAGGAGGCTCTTCTTTCGAAAGCCCTAAGTGTACCACTGCTCAAAGAAGGCATCCAAGGCTTTTGAAGGAGACTCTTTTTACGCAAGCCCTGAGTGTAACACCGCTTAAAGTGTACGCAGACTACGCACTATATTATATAACATTGAAAGTATGCGTTTTCTCCTTCCTCGAGGAGCTTAATTAGCTAGATTCGATATATTAAGGGAGAACTCGTTTGTAAAAAGCTATAGGATTCTTGCAATATCTTTTTCCAGGAAATTTTAATGTATCGTCTCAGTGCTAACACACCGCTGGTATATGCCAGATATAGATCGATTATCCACACATAGCAGCGTTAGCCTAAAATTAAAACGGTAATGTTTATCTTCAATGTCTGGGGCGTTCCAGGACAGATCGACCGGTCGGAGGGTCGATTTTACACCCTCATCTCTCATCAATTTCTAAGATTGGGTCTATAAGGTAGTCGTAGTCCCTGAAGACGGCTATGCAAATATTTTGCCTCGCCGAGCAACGGTCACCGAGTTATAGCCTCCTGCAATATCGAGAGGTCACGCTGCAGGCTTTTCTTTGATGGCCCATGGCCATAACATGTAGTTTAACGACATTAAACCTTAAAATCAATAGATCAATGGACTCGCCATGATTCAAGGAAACTTTGCTTTCTCGAAATTTTTGATTTGGGATTTGTTTTTTGTGACTTTTTCTTACGTGACCTATCTTGACATTTTCCCAGTCGAAACCTGTATTTTTGACTCAAAGCCAAATTGAGTTTAATCAACTACCTTTCGATATAAAAAACGGCTTCAGCCTATTAAATACCCCTTTCAGCCTCGCAAAAACCCGTATAGGTGGCACTGCGATCGTTACCCATGTATATATCCGGACTGGGTAAAGATGTCGAGGTGCGGCCAACGCCATTGGATTGGATGGGTGATTCTGAGCAACAAATATCGGTATGACTTTGTGACCCGAGGTCAAGGTCAAGGTCATAATTTAGGTCAAACTTGTAAATAATTCCCGTTTGCTGTACCTACGGAATTTTTGTTAAGTATTTCCGGGGTATTGCACAGAGTTTAGACAAGGACGAATCCATAAGCCCATTTTGGGATGCGCCAAAACTATCTGGGGTGATGTAAAAAGTACGAAAATGTCCAAACTTGATCGGAAGTCACTTTATCACCTTTTGGTCGATCGATCTGGTTGCTCAGTACTGATTTTTTTTAAAAAATCATGTAACACATTGTCAAGCGCATCTCATTGTATTTCGAGCATCAGTGTGCGACAACATCATAAGCTCACTTCTTTCCCCTGTCATTTTGCGTGAATGGAACCATGCACACATTTGAACAGAACCGTAAGATGAAACCGGCCCGCAGCCATACTACCTTACATCCACAAGATGCGTCTATCACCTAATGCGGACTGTTTTGCCGGGTCCACGTGACAGTTCGTGAACTGTCAGGTATCACGTGCATTTCATCCACTGGAACATAACGGTGAAACTGCTGGGTGCCTTTGATTGTTTTGGCAGCGGAGAAACGTGCAGCTAGCTCCGCTGCAGTTTTCTGGACCTCCCCCTTTTCCACCAAGTAAAACTGGATGGTGATTTCTAATTTCTCCGTCAAAAACGTAGACATAGCCGGTGCCGACAGAATTTGGTCAGTATACGGACGCCTGAGACTCTCTGTCGCCACCGCTCTTTTTACCGTGCCACCAACACCATCACATGCACTCTTGCCGTGTGATGTGGCGATGAAGTGCCATTCTCGCATGTGATGCCAAAGTCGGCGGAGTGACGTGCGATGTTAATGACATTGCACTTGTTCTTGTATTGAGCTGCGCAGCCGTCAGAAAAAATAGTTAATTTTGCTCAGTCCTGGTATCAGTTTTTGTACTTCAGGAATGAGGCGTCTAAACAAATTCGTGCACCATGCTGGTGTTGTGTTCGGTTTCATCGGAAACAAAACAGTAACTTTGATGCCGCTCTGTGTCGTTTTCACGCCAGCACACCAGCTGACGAAAGCCAGCTGTTGTGACGGAAGATTTGTGGAGTCATATTTTGGCGAAGTATTGAGGCGCATGGTGGACAACTTAACTTGTCGATATCCGCCTTTTTTATCAGTCAAGTATAACTACTAGATTTCTTGAAATTAGTGCAATACTCTGGCAACAATTACTAACAAAATTCCGCTATAAATATGCAACGGACCGCAAACGGAAATGAAAAAGTTGTACATGCATAACCTAAATTATGACATTGACCTTGACCTCGGGTCACAAAGTCATACAAAAATTTCTTGCTCAGAATCACCTATCCAATTCAATGGCGTTGACCGCACCTCGATATCTTTACCCAGTCCGGAGATATACATGGTAACGATCGCAGCGCCACCTATACGGGTTTTTGCGAGGCTGAAAGGGGTTATTAAATAGACTGAATCCACTTTTAATTTCTTATATAGAAGCGCAATTGATCAAACTCGATTTTGCTTTTAGTCAAAAATACAGGTTTAGACTGGGAAAATGTCAAGATTGGTCGCGTAAGAAAAGGTCACAAAATCAAAAAACTAACAAATCCGAAATCAAATATTTCGAGATAGCCAAAAGTTTCCTTGCATCATTGCGAGTTTATTGGTATATCGCTTTTAAGGTTTAAGGTCGTTAAACTACAAGTTATGGACCATCAAAGAAAAGCCTGCAGCGTGACCTCTCGAAATTGCTGTTGGCTATAACTCGGTGACCGTTGCTCGGCGAGGCAAAATATTCGCACAGTCGTCTTCAGGGCCTAAGACTACCATTTAGACCAAATATTATGTTATTTAATATGAGGGTGTAAGGCACCGGTCGATATGTCCTGGAACGTAAGTTCAGAATCAGACTGAGACTCATTCCAACCAATCCCATCTCATCACATAATTCATACCAGTAACACTACATGCCAGGTATGCGGCAGGTTTATTGTAGAGAGTGAAGCGGTAAGCTCTACAACCGGACGGGATGGGCGCAAATTGACCAAAGGTGTCGGCGCGCCCTAAAACCCCAATAAACAAACAACCGGACGGGAGTAGCGATCGCAGCGCCACCCGTCGGTAGGTAGCGCTGACGACAGTGGCGCCACCGCAGCGGACCACCCAATACCGCTCAGGATCAGCCCCGTCAGCCGCTGTCCGAACCAAATCCTTGCTTCAAACACATCTGCTTTATAGCATAATCATGCTCCATTCGAACCTCTGAACTGAACATAATGACACCACACGTTCATTATGTCAACACACGAACGACACCAGACGTTCATCATGTCAACACACGAACGACACCAGACGTTCATCATGTCAACACACGAACGACACCAGACGTTCATCATGTCAACACACGAACGACACCAGACGTTCATCATGTCAACACATGAACAACACCGGACGTTCATCATGTCAACACATGAACGACACCAGCCAGACGTTCATCATGTCCACGGACGCTCCTGCAGCCTCAGAGTCTCGTCTGTGTCAGCGTTTGGCGGCGTTCACCACAGTGAGTACTCACCGTCAGCGGGCCGCTGGTCCCTGGCACGGAGGGGATGGAGAGCGCCGAGCCCATCTCGGCATCCTGCGCGCCGCCGCTCTCCGACTGGAATATCGAGTTGTGCGACATGCTGAGGCGAGACTGCAGCGTCGGCGAGTCGTGCCTCGACGACCTGAGACGAGATGGGAGACAAGGGGTCGGAGCAAGAGGAGTCATGGGCAATATGTCGAATTGCCTCGTGATAAATGGAATGGATGTGATCTACATCAACATATGGCGATAACAGACTAGATAGTCTCTTCGGCCTGCATGCAGCTTCGTTTTTCCCTAGTCCTCTCCCTACAGGACCGTAGGGTAATGTAAACACAAGACTCCCTTCATTTACAAAGAAATAGACGCAACAAAACAGTAGGTGCCTCTGCTTACCGCACGCCAGTGATTCCAGTCTCATTTAGCCAAAAGCCACAGTCACCCAGAAAGCATCACACATATAATTTATATAAAAGCAGAACACATATTCAGATTATGATAACCGTCTCTTTTTATGCTTCGCCACTTATTCATAATTCAAGACACGGCCTTCCATAAACCAGGCAAACAAGTTGGCAATGCACAGAACTTGAGGTGCACAGATCATTCCCTAGGTGGCAGCACCGCACCTACCGCCAGCTCGGATTGGCCGGCGGCCAGCGGTCTCGGCGATGTCACACCGTGTACCCGGCTTCCCTCTGTGTGTTGTGTTACCTGCGCCGGCGCCTGCTGGCAGAGAACGACTTGGGCTCCTCCGGGTAGTCATCCTCCTCCTTCGTCTTACTCTTCCGCCGGAATATCTGCTGCAGCTTCTTCAGCGGCTGGAACCGCTTCCAGCGCGTGCCTGCCGCCGGCGGAGAGCTCGAGGTCAAGGTTGGCACGTGGCGGGTGAGCTGACGGCGGGCCTCCCCCACCCCATCCACCTCCAGCCGGACGGGGGGGGGGGGGGTGCGGCTCAAATGTCACCCACCCGGGCAGCAGCAGCAGCGTCAGGAATGTATGTGCAGGCGACACTGACACCAGCGCTGCGCTGCTGTACTGAGGCTGACACTGTTACGCTGCAGGCCATATCCCGGCGATACGCTGGAGTGACTGCTGGCGAACGGTGTTCATCCCCGACAATCAGCTGATGGACTCCGTTACTCGCCGGCTGATCGTCAGCCGAGCGTAACGGACGCAGCGCCGTGAATCGTCAGCAGGGTAACCCCGCAGTGACGCCACGGTGCCGTGTCGTGGCCGAATAGACCGAGGCCGGCTGAGGTATGATGATTATTATGGAGAGCTGGCAGCCCACAACAGCATGGTTATTTGACACTCCATTACGGCATCTGAGTCACGGCTGTTTGGCACGGCACGGCGGTAGAGTCAGCCACAAATGGGAAACCGCGCGAGCGATGACGATGGAGATCTGATTAAAATCGGTCAAAGCAAATCACATCTCCGTTTCTCATGCGAGCCGGTACAGTCCATGAGTTTCGAAATGAAAACTGTACAATGATCCGAAGCGAAAAATGAAAATGTTTAACAAGTAACACATTCCAACGTTCACCGTGACCGTCCTGGGACCGTTCTGTGACCGTTATGTGACCGTTCTATGACCGCCCTGTGACCGTTCTATGACCGTACTGTATCAGCCCTGTGACCGTTCTGTGACCGTTCTGTGACCGTTCTATGACCGCCCTGTGACCGTTCTATGACCGTACTGTATCAGCCCTGTGACCGTTCTGTGACCGTTCTGTGACCGTTCTGTGACCGTTCTGTGACCGTAATGTGACCGTTCTATGACCGCCCAGTGACCGTTCTATGACCGTACTGTATCAGCCCTGTGACCGTTTTATGACCGTTCTGTGACCGTTCTGTGACCGTTCTGTGACCGTTCGGTACCACCCCTGTGACCATTGAGCGGCGTCAGTAGCACTCACCAGAGGTCTCGGTGCCGACCATCTGCTCCGGTCGGATATTGTGCGGCAGTGACATGGCCTGCCGCGGCCCAGCGGCCGACAGCGACGACATGGTCTGCCGCGGCCCGGCGCCCGGCAGGCCGGCCGGCAGCCGCGTCTCGTCGTCACCCAACATGGCGGCGGGTCACCGTCGGTCACCGGTCACAGGTCACCGGGATCGGGTCACCGGTCACCGGCCACTACCGGTCACCGGTCACAGGTGACATATGGAGAGCACTGAAACAGCGGGAAACATGAGTCAGACTGTTTCCGGCTGGAGAGGAGATGTAGAACGCGAGGCACATGTGATGTCATTTTATCAGTTCGTGGTACCGGCTGATACTTAGTGCCCCTGCCAGCGGCAGCTGTCACAAACCGGCGGACACCATGCACTGTGCTGCAGATCCACGCCACACGTGCACCACCTGCTGCAGCACACGCCACATCACACAGGCTGCAGCACACACTACAGCGGCACATATTACCGACCGCTGCTCGCCGGCTGCTGGGCTGTCCCTGTCAAACGCAGCAACGCCCACAGCCGACCTGGCTGGCGGGCCGACCGAGCGGCTATTAACTGACTATCAGGCGGCGGGGCGGTGCATCAGACGCCGCTACTACCTCACGTACTGTCCAGGCAGTCTGACATAACCCAGCGGGTCGCCTCAGCACACACGCACATAACCTAACCCACCGCCCCAGCAGGCCAGACCGGCTCAGCAGACACGCACATAACCTAACCCACCGCC
>JARFNR010257649.1:0-12778 GCA_030323935.1 Semibalanus cariosus
ACACGGGCACATACACCGGGTCAGTCACAACAGAGCTTCGCGATTCACACACGGGCACATACACCGGGTCAGTCACAACAGACAGCTTCGCGATTCACGCCACCGCGACATGACGCGATTCACGCCACCGCGACGCGACATCCGTTTCCGGAACACGTCGTTTCATCAGCCACGACGAACCTCTTCAAGAACCGCCTGGACCACTACTGGGCGGACATCATGTACAATGCGCCAGGATAGACTACAAAATAGTAAAGCCAAGTTTGTTCAAGGAAAACGCACTTTTTTAATTGTCAACGGAGGCATAAACCAATCAAGAGCTGTAAAGAGCGGGCAAGACAGGCATCTAGTCCTCCTTATAGTCCCGTATTATAAGTACAGGTAAGTACAAGTACGACCGCAGCACGCCGACGACAAGAGCCTCGGAGGTTTCGAAACATTGTTCTGTTTTGAGGGTTGCAACAGAACATTGTGTTGGTGTTACGTTTGAGTACAAACAATCGTAATTCATCCATTCACACCCCACCTCCGCCCCGGTCCCCGCATCATGCCCCCAACTGACCGAAATGTTGGAGATCTTGGTGACAGGCTCCATCTTCTCGACGTCGCCGATGCTGACCTCGGGGATCCAGAGGGCGCAGCTGACGTGCGCCCACTTGTGGCCCGAGCGCGTGCTCTTCATGGCGCCGCCTGCCGGACAGACGCACACACCGCGCACGGGTCACGGGCAGCTCGAGTAGCAGTGACCGGGATCAGCTGGCATACCGTGTCAGGGCCAGCTGTCCGCTCCGTTCACCGATGGGGTTTGATAGAACGCTAAGTGCCACCGGGCAGCTGCCTAACAATATGACGATTGCCGTGGGAGGACTCAGGCAGGGTCAGAATATATGCGAAGATGCATGGCATGCACGCATACTCACAGAAAATGTACCCAGTAGTTATCCAGTTCAAACAAATGTGAAGGACATCTGACACCACACCAACCGTAGAGTAAAATACAGCCAGTGGAACAGCATGGCCTCATAAATGAATAAATCGGCAGCAAATCCCAAGCTTCCCTGTCATTGACCCATCGCTATGAAGAAAATGCCCTCATAGCCGATGAAACCGAAGCCTACAGCGCGGCGGTCAGTGCCGTTGAGAAGCGAGTGTATGCCATAACGAACCTTTGTTGGGGCAGAGCACGCAGTCGGGTTTGATGCCGAGCGCGCAGGTCTTGCAGAGCCACGAGCCGTCCGGGATGCTGGTGATGCCGTAACAATTCTGGTGGACGCAGATGTTGCACTTGTCGCAGAACACCATCTCGTTGTCCTCCTCAGAGTCCGGCTGTGGGCAGGCAGAGCGGCCGGGCGTCCCGGGTCAGTGGCCGCCGCCGTCTGCGTCGGTCTCTCCCTCCCGACCCACCGGTCCCGTCTGGTTCTACTCTCCACTCCCCCTTTGGTAATGGTCCCCTACAAACACCCAGACCTGCAGACTCACGGGATTACACGCACCACCCGGGGAACGAGAGAATATCAGCCGTCAGAGGCGTGAATAAAAATAGACACCTCTTACTCTGGAGAAATGCAGATGACGCCAAGACAACAAGAAAAACACACAGCAGGTGTACCACCGATACCGACATTGCGCGCGGCCCACATCCGACAGCTCAACGCGATGAGGCATTACCTAGGGTATCGTTCGGCTTTGAATTCCATATCATACTCACAAAATGAAAACATTAGAGGCAGTGATGACAAGAGGAGTTATAGATGGCAGCGACCAGCGATCTAGATAAATTCACAGTCGCTAACCGAACGGATGACGCAATGCTGTCGCAATGTTGTCTGCCCCCTGCACCTGGCGCACTGTCAGTCAGCGGGGGGGGGGGGAGGGGACGGGAGGGGAGGGGTTCGAGCGCTGATACCACGGCAACCGATGACAGAGTCTTCACTGCCGCCCGTTCGACCAGCCAGCCAACTTCCCACCCGTGAGCCGCTTACAATCCCCCTAGTCTCACAGCGCGTGGCGGCGCCACGGCCGACCACCACGTCCTATGCGCACCTCCGACCCAGTGGCCGTCAGCGTCCGCTGACGGGCGTACCCACCTGTTGGCACACGTCGCAGACGACGTTCTCGTCGAACTCGATGCTGAGGCACTCCTGTGTCTTGACGATGGTCTGCAGTCGGTTCCAGCACTGTCGCTCCATCTCCTCAACGGCGCGCTCCATCTCCAGGTCCGAGACGGCCGGCAGACCTGCACGATGCACACCACCGATCAATTAGTACACCACTTCAGAGAATACAGATGATACACAGCACAATTATACAGGGTGATGGTCTGGACGTAGTGCTTGGTTTTTGTTTAACAAAAAAAATAAGACAGCAGCAGGGGCGCAGCCAGGGGGCAGAGGGGGCACGTTCCCCCCCCCCCCCACTGGGCCGACCTTCACACTAAAAAACTATCGGCGACGCCCCTGTTTGCGACTATTTAGGGGCCCTGTAAAATATAGTGGCCTAAATCCGGGGTGAAATTGTTTCGCACCATTTTTTCCGGGGCGGGGGGCCTTTGCCGACGGGGCCCCTGGGGATACCGTGCCCCCCCCCCCCCCCTGTCGAATGTCTGGCTGCGCCCCTGGACAGCAGTAGCGTTAATTTCTGGCAAGATTCTTCAAAAGAATGCATGCAGCTTTCAGCAGGGAATGCAGGATATGGGGCTATAAATCATAGTTTGGGAAAATGTTCCAAAGATAACATCCACGGAAGAACACATAACATAAAGGGCGGGATATGAATATGGATTGCATCATTTTACAAAATGGGTTACTGGCTCGCATCGTGAACAGGAAAGTGCGGCAGACAACTGAGCCGCAAAGTGTCTACAATGATAAAACATACAATCTACAATGATAAAATCCCGACAAATTCGACCACACAAGTGGCATATCTCGTCACCGCAGACTATCAACACTGTGAGGCAGCTGCAGCTGCAGTCTGAGAGGTCGGTACTTCCCCGGACGCTGACGTCACGACGCGGTCTGGTGTTGATAGCTCTGACCGCGCGCCCGGAGTTGCTGCTCTGGTGACATGAGTTGTGTGGTGCATGACTAGAGGAGCGTACGGTGCAATGGTACCCACCATGACTGGACTACGGTGCCCGGACTGCCAATCAGCAAACGTAGGCGCCCCTAAGAAATTAAAATGAAATATAACAAGATTTTAACGTTCACGACTGGAGTAGTCGGAAGTTGCAATTTGGTACGCAAATCATCGAAAGTTTGATCGCAGCAGAAAATGGCACGAACTCCATTCGGCCTAAGAGTTTTGCGCAAGAGGCATAAGTTTGTCATGAACAAAAGTTTATCAAACACTCATTTCCCATCTCCCCACATTTGCCTTAGCTGCCAGAGAGACTAGTGTGCTCTCGGAAAGCCGCAACTGTAAGATTGTGCTCCCCATGCATGCCGATAACCTACACCTGGGTCGTGTTCGATACACATGTGGACACTGTTAGAGGTAGTTAAACTCAACATAAATGTCAAGCCGTGTTGAAGAATGGGAGGGCATTCACGAAAAATATACCATGCTCAATGCTCATTGTTTGGCCTTCGTTCAACTGAGCCGTCACCAAGCCATACCACTAGCCTGCGTGCATGACAGCAACGAGCCTCCGACAACCGGAGCCCTCGCCGACCCGTCACTTCTGTCCCCGTGACTCACCCATGCGGACGCGCTCTCCGTTGAAGATGCCCAGCGCCCCCCCCCCCCTCCAGTCTTTTCTCTCCCCGTGACTCACCCATGCGTGCGCGCTCCCCGTTGAAGATGCCCAGCCAGAGGGAGTCCTGCTCGTCCAGGTCGTAGCGGCACATCTTCTCGGCCTTGGCCGGCACGTTGGTCATGTGGTACAGCTCCGGCGACGAGTCGTCGTGCGTCACCCGCACCAGCCTCTTAGGCCTGGCGGAACACACACACACACGCGCGCGCCGGACGGATGGCGTCAGAGAGGTATCCGGGCACAGGGACAGTAGGGTGCGCGCAACGTTAACAGAACTTGCACAATGTGCAACATAAACACAAGCAGCCGGCACGCCTTATCGGGAGCTTCCTGGGAAATTCCCAGGATGACATGTGGTTATTTTTAGCATTATATGAACGTTAGAATTCAAAATGCCGACGTAACTGGCCACAGATGGCCGAGGTATGCTCCCCATTTAGGACAGAGTTCAGGAAAGAACCTGGGAGAGTATCAGGAAACACTGAGAAAGCACAAACTCTGACAGATAATAACTAGACTCACAATCAATGGCACAAAGTGCATCGCACGAGACGGCGCAGTACGAGAACAAGCCACCGTCTCAGAGCCGGAATCAGGGCCGCATCACCCCACCCAGGGAAGCAGACAGCCGTGCTGGGCTGCGGGACTCAGTACTCACAGTTTGAAGTCGTGTAGCCGCTGCGGCGGTCCGGGGACGCAGCTGACGCGCGGGTGCGGCAGCGTGTCCGGGTTGACGGGCACCTGCACGCCGCGCTCCCACTCCTGCTTCCACTGGTCGGCGATCTCCAGAAACTCGTCCGGCGACAGGTACTCAGAGTCGGGTAGCTTCATCGCGCTAATCAGGTCCTTGCGAATCAGCTGCCGAGGACACACACAGGCAGGTCAGGAGACGAACTCTGGACACCGGGGAGCGTCAGCTGCCGAAGACACACAGGCAGGTCAGGAGACGAACTCAGGACACACACAGACAGGTCAGGAGACGAGCTCAGGACACCGGGGAGCAGCGCAGAACACTAGAGAAATGGATCGGTAGAGCTGATGGCTTCGGCAGTGCTGGGCAGGTCGGGAATGATAAAACAAGAATCGTTTGCAAGTAATCAACAAGCATTCTCCATAGTGAAGATAAGACATTACAAGTTGCAATGCACATGCCATATGGAACATACTAACTCATACTCAAATGACAAGCCAAAGAGAGATGAGAAGCATCTCATATCGCAAGTAAGACTTCCAACACCTTGAATCAATTAACTTTACCTCGTCTTCTACCCACTGAGTCCCTTCAGGACCTAAGTGGCAGGATAAGGAAAGGGATATTTCATTAGAATGAGGACATAATTACCCATTACATATGTTACTTAAATAAAAGGAGTAAGCATCTATTTTACAAACTTTACTACCATTTCATCTGAACAATCGGCCACAGCAAACCATGGCCTGTAACAGGACCAGAACGTTCAACAGTATAAAACGGATAAAATAAGTCAGTTTAGTCACAAAACTGCCTCAACTAGACAGGATAAATATGAAATGGTATCAATAAATATGAAAGAATAGTTAACTGTGTTTTGAACTAAAATGGCAGAATTGTAGAGGTCCAAGATGGGTTGCAGTGAAAGAATTTCCTCGATACGATAAGTAATTTCGACACAGAACCTAAATAAAGATTAAGTTTCGGGCCTACGAAACTTCGTCGGTATTATGACGTCATACCCGCCGACGTCAAATTTGCGTCATCCGCAGATTACGCCACAACCTAGCCGTAACCAGGGTAAGTTGAACCGTTACCATTACGGTGTTCACGTGTAGTTCATAGTAACCGTGAAACTGCGGTTGGTTACCAGAAACCAGCAATTTTTGTGAAGTAGAGATGTTTTATAAAAAAAAATGTGAAACTCAAGCAACAGGTCCTATTTTGCATACTATATGTCACTAGTCCGACATTATTGTGCGCAACAGCTTCCATATCGGAGCTGTCATATGCATGACGTCATACATTGCCATGAAGGTTTTTGAGGCCATGAGGGAGAAAAGAGAAACATGCTCATTTTTCGACGGATATCCATCTATCGTCCCAGCCAATGTCATATTTGTTTTTCAGATCACCCTGTATATACAAATTTCAAGACAACTTTAAAGGTGACCTATTCGCCTAAACAGCACACCATCACCAAAACAACAGAACCAGGAAAACAGATTACAGGACCCAACGCGCTACGTCATCAGATAGCGTGCGTCCCAACCCTTCCCGGCGGCTGGCCTCCGACGGTATGATGCAACTCCTGCCCCCCCCCCCCTCCCCACGCGTCAGCGTCCGCGTGCGTGTGTCTGCGACGGAGGTCAGGCGGGTCGGCGGGACGGAGCAGCTCACCTCTCCCGGCTTCTCCACAGCCTTCTTGTTGTAGGCCTTGATGTCGCCGAGGTGTTTGGGCGTCCATACGTGGCCGGAGGCAGACGGTAGCTGCGAGTCGGCATCCTCAGAGCCGCTCAGTTTCCGCCGCTTGCGCTTCCCCATGGGGCCTGAAGAGAGAGGGCGGGCGATGGGGGCGGGGCGGGTTAGACTCAGGACACCGGCTAGGCGCTCAGACAGACAGACGGCAACCGCGGCTCACAGGCCCTTAGACCGGGACCTGAGAGGTCGACCAAGTGCTGGGCCATCTCCATCGTCCTAGTCGCTGTAGCTCAGGGGGCAGGGTTCGTCGGGTGTTGGTGGTGGTTAGGGGTTTAAAGACGTTGGAACTGCTGCGGTTATATGGTGGGTACATCAGGGCAGGCAGCATGAGCAGTGGAATTATGTTGGTACACTTTAAATACAATTATGGCAATGGTATACACTATACAGGCTGTCCCAGCGCTCGCAACCGGAACACATTTGTATACCGCCGGTTTACGCGCGTTGGAGCGGAGCACGCGAACAGACGATGGAAATTTCCAATGTAAACAGCATGGACAGCGCGCCACTAATGCGCGACAGAACTGCGTCATTTAACGTTACTTTCCTCCACCAACCTCAACCACTCGCCGAGCGGTGGAGGTTTTGCTCAACCGGTTGAGGTTGGTGGAGGCTCAACCGATTTTAGTTTAAGCGCGGGAAACGACCAGTGGAGAAAATGAAGCCTCAACCTAATCCGGTTGAGGACGCTGGAACAGCTCCATTGAGACCATAAAATTTAAGCATCCATAATTTCAAAAGTACACAAAAATAGCAGAGCACCGGCAGCTGAATACACTATTGAAAGTTTCACTTATAATCCAAGCAAAAAAACAAAACTAGCAGATGGCATTAATTTGGTAAATGTGGCTTAATGACTTTTGCATTCAAGAAAATCAATATAATGTGGTCACACCAGGCCTAACCTGGCATTTACAACATGGCACAAAACTATATTTGCAACAAAATATACAAATCAAAATCACAACTCACAACAACCAGAATAAATACAAACTTCAGCAGACAGTACTCACCTGGATCATCAGGTTTCCCAGCAAGTCTCTTCAGCCTCTGAGACATGGTGGCTCAGTGGACTGCAACAGAACAGAACATAATTTTCGTCATATGATTGTGCTCAATGGTCAAACTTAAATTGGTTCATGTTGGGGAATGTTTCAATACTTCACTTAAACATAACATTAAAAGATGTGACACACTATTTAACATCTTATACCAAATGTTGCATCTGTACTGATTCTGTATTGATATCAAAGAAATCAATGCAGATAAAAATGTCGGAAATTGGATATAAGATTTTAAGGTTACTGGGGATCTAAATGCTCTTGCATTTTTTTTTAACACAAAAAAGTTTTATCCTGAAACTTGGTGTGTTGTCGAAAATGTTGGCTCTTTGTCGAATAGCTTTGTATGGAAGCACGTGTTAAAAGCAGTGTTACTGGACCAGCAAGCGAATCCTTCGCCATTGACAAATTTATGCTAGTTATGTAAACAATTATAGGATAATCACTTCATTTGTACATACTACTTTTACAAATAATTATCATTACATAAGTTCTGAGTCTTTTACATCTTCTTTCGAAGCACACAATTTCATAACAACATGCGCCACTTTTGAAATCCATGCCACTTCTTGCAATCTGTACTGAATGTGTGAGTCTATGTTTTCGAAATATATTACTTTTGAGAATAAAAAAACATTGGGGGTATATCTTGATAATTTAGCCAAACCAATGCCATATTAAACATTTTCAGGTATGAATTGGTACATTTATTAGCACATTCACAGATATTTTGCAAAGTGACTGGTTGCCTTTAACACAGACTTGCAATTATTAGCAAAAACCACTTGGCATGCATAACAAGTACTGAAAGAATAAGCATTTTGAATAGGAAATGCTAAGAACTGCTAGATATTTTTTCATGATAACCAGATGGTCGTTAGTTAACTAAACCCTTACAAAATAGTTGGAAATCAATTTTAAATTGTAATCCTTACAGCTTTACTTCATATTTCTATAGTTCACTGATGCCAGTACCACTGCTAATACCAAGTTAAGAAGTGCTGATACCATGTGTGATGTTGATACCTGCAGGGCCTTGCCCATACCAATACAGATACCAATACCAAGTTTTGTTTTTATCCATCTCTACTTGTAACCCAACCTCACCTAAAGGTTGCAGCATTGGTGCTTTACAACAATGAGACAATTAGGACAGTTATTGTTGGGGGTCTCTCACATGCTGACAAAAACAGGCAGACTGGAAAATCTCACCAGTAGCATAACTCATATATATATAACAATTAGTTATGAAACCACACGCTGACACTTGTAAGATTCTAACCACATCAAGCAGGAGAAACTGTTAAAAATGCATAAGATCGGGAACTGCAGAGAATATATTACGATAATAAAAATAATTAAGATACAAATATCACAAATTGTCAGGCTCTCTTCTCAGCCTCAGGTCAACTATGCTCTCTACTCTCAGAATACTGGACAGGACGCTGGCCGGTCCTCGCACTTGGCACTGACAGACACAAAGTTAGTAGCACATTCTTTTTGGCAATATCCAGGAATGCAGCAGCCATGAGCCAGCAGCTATTCTGTTGTCTGCCACCAAATTTGTAAACATCTGTTGTATGATTATTTAGTAGTATGATGTGAAGTGGTGCGCTATTTGAGCCGACTTGTAAAATGGTGAATCAGCAGTTTCGACTTACTCCCGTCTTGGAGTCCACCCGTCGGGTCCATTCGGGCCATTTAACGCCCCCAGACTCGCTGCCCCAGACGAGATGCAAGTCTGGTACACAAACCAGGTATGTTCTGGACTTCAGAACATTTCTAAGTTACATGTATCTGGGTATGTTTAACTACGTTCTATTTTTAAAGGTATTATAAACCAACACATAATCTGGGTATGTTCTGAAGTCCAGAATACACAGTCTGTGACCAAACTTACATCCAGCCGAAGCACGCAGCGGCAGCGAACCACGATCGTTATCAGAACCCGACAGGCTGACCACAAAACGGGGACAAGCCGAGTCCGTTGATTCGCCATTTTACAAGCCTACATTTGAGTATGTATGTACTATAAAACTGTGTGCCTGTGTATGTCTGCATGTTCCTCTGCTGTTATCTTCTTGTGATCTTAGTAATTGCATGTGGCAAGTGTTTTAGCATGTTATTTTTTGCTAACACAAGACTCTGAATAGCCTTTTTTACATTGAAGTGTTTTTAGTCATAATTTGTCAATACAATACAATACAGTGTTACAAGACCAGGGAATAAAGACAAGGAATCAGCAAATTGCAAAACTCTGACACTGATGAAGTCAGAATTTGTCATGCAATGTAGCTAAACTTAAGCAATTGTCAATTGTCAAGTACTGCAGGTGTAAATGTTATTTCATTCTAAAGACTGGGTACCATTATATGTTGCCTCCATCCATTAGCTGACCAATAACTAGTAATGTATCAAAGGCATGGTATCAAAGTGCCTCAAGTAAGATAATGGCTAGAGGGTAGTACAATAGCAGCCAATGAAGTTTGGCAAAATTCACACAGCATCAATGTACCATGAAAAGGTCCACATCTGGCACCCAAAGTGTAGAACATGACACTAGGCTTGATGCTTGAAGGAAACACACAAATTAAAAGGCAGTGAATATACAATATAAATTAGTGTCATCAGTTTGTACCTCAGTTGATATCAATCAAAACTCACAACACTTCCCATGTTTATCAATAACAAAATGGTTAGCTCCACAACTATGCTAGCAAGCAGTCTTGGGTACTATCAACAAAATCAGGTTACATGGACAACAAATGACCAGCAGAAAACTGCTTGCGTTCTTGATATGGATTCCTGAAAGTATAACCCCCTGAATCACATGCAAAGCAGATATTAGTTTGTGATAGTTGATACATATTGTTCTGTCAGTCTATTGATCATTGGTGTCCCATAAAGGAATGTCACAATGATGAAATGCAGCAATTATTCACAACACATTAACAAACCTACAAAAATCTGAGAAAGTGGTAAAACACATGTATGATTATGTTATGGAAAAGATTGCATATTTGTTATATATAATACAAGAGTGTGCTAGAGGCAAATATGAATGATACCTATGTAGAATGGCACAAATTTCCATCAAACTAAAAATGAAGCTGATACAAACACCACTTTCAGTGTCTTACAAACTGATTAGAGCTCTTCTGCTAGACAGATACTATGATACATGGGACATAAGGTGGTCAATGAGCCCCCATATAAAATTATTTAAAATGTATATGCTGCTTTCAAGCTAGCTTCAATGCTTGATCCCTGCTTGAAACACCATGCACATAATTAATCACATAGTGAATACCACAAAATCACTAACGCACATATCCATTTTAGCTACTCACTGCAGAACCTTAATATAACGAGGTTGCCCTCTGGCAACATGTGGCTACTGGAGCACATATTCAGAAGCCAATTATATTGTTTTTTGGATACTGAATTTCAGAAAAAAAAAGTTTGCACATCTTTCCAGTTACCTATATTTCCTGCTCTATTCAATTTCATTTTCTCCTTTTTTCCTATGACATAACTTTGATAAGATCATCCAACTAGGTCAAGAAACCTACCAAAACCGGTAAGTTGACCATGCAAATAGTAAACAAAAGGAAACAGGATATAAGAATAAAGTCAACAAAAGTTATGATAATTAGGGCCTCAGAGCACACTGACAATGCTAATATATTGTTAGTTAGTGACATATGTGCCCAATTTATGAATAATTCATAGGAAAACCAGGATTATCTGTAATCATTGTTCAATGAAATAAATATAAGCAATAAAATTAGCATTAGTTGTTGCAATAACATAACAGATAGAATATATTGTAAAGCACAATATCCTGCTATTTTTAAGAGCATATATCTCAGACCACACAACATCATATCACTAGTTCAGCCATTCAAGTCAGGTTGCACTGGTGATATGATGTTGCACTGGTCCTTATTTTTCACAGAAAAATGGCATTGCCAGCTTCAATTTGAAGACCACATATTCTAAGGGTATTTCAGGCACTTTAACTAAAACACTGGTGCAATACATGAAGATACTAAAGTAAATATTAAGTTATTTTGTTGAAGGATAATAAACTATGATACAGAAGATATTCACATATGATACACATGTCAACTTTTCATCCTCAGACAATGGCAGCAACAATGACAGATAGTTCTCCTTCTAAGCACGTTGCATCATGTGTATGCAACTTGTTGCCATAATAAAACATTGATATATAACTGTTTTGTGTTAGTGACATTCAATTTATGATGCATACAAAATAGCAAAACTATTAAGTACAAATTTGGAGTCATGTAATGATACTATGCACCCCTATATTGATATTAGCATGCTGATAAGCACGGATAAGTAAGTACACAGCACAGAAAACAGCACAATTAGGCACAAAAGCATGCAAATATGAACAAATAGCATCGATTTCGAATTATCAGCAGATAGAATGTAATTGTGTAATGATTAACTTCATGCAATAACCAAATCAGCTTAAATCTTAATGTTGCCATTGAAACTTAGTAACTAGCCTCTATTTGGTGTTTCAGAGAGCTCTTACATCATACCAGGGTATGTTTCATTAATCCAACGACATCATGATGGTGCCATCACTTGTTTCACTTTGAATAAGTACTGGATAACCCACCAAAAGGTGAAAACGGCACCAAAAATGAGTAAATGTGGAAGAAAAATGGGTATACCCAACCACAAACAAACGGAACGTAGCTGCGCCGCATTCGAAACACCGCAAATACTTGGCTCTCCTCACCTGACATGAGATGACCTTGCCTGCGCTTTATTCCCCTAGTCCTCTACTTATCAAACTCTCATCTCCATTTCTTCCATTATGCACTGATTGCAAATAATACTGGAATTTTGCAAGGGACGGTTAGCGCCATTTTAGTTACGAAAATAACCTGTATGGTCACGTGACCACTGAATCCCGTTAACTTTCGCCGAGTCTCGCAGACTGCGAGACTTTGAGCCAGTTCGTCGCTACTCACAATTTTTACAGAAATGAAACATTTCGAATGAGATTGCAATAGATAAAAGTCAAAATAAAATATTGAGTAATTTGAATCATTTTCATTTCAATTCTTGACTTTTTATTGAAAAAAGCATCCTATTCTGGTCTTGCACGAACCGCAACATTTATCGATTCGGCTGCTACTGCGATTCAGAAACTTTCTTAGGTGCCCATAAGTCTGATCTGTTACTTTTTGCAATACTTCTTTGATTTTTGCATTGAGAATAGGTTCTCAATTCCAATTTCCATCTAAAAGACTCAATTGAGTTACGTTTTATTGGAACTTCACGACTATACCGAAGATAAGGTAGCATCGATAGATGAAACCACCGATGCCTGTTTTACCGGCTGTAGAATCGATATGTCGCCCGTTGCCGTGGTCAAGAGTAGAGGTGCAAAGTTCATAAATATTTT
Organism: Semibalanus cariosus; assembly: GCA_030323935.1. NCBI lineage: Eukaryota > Metazoa > Arthropoda > Thecostraca > Balanomorpha > Balanidae > Semibalanus > Semibalanus cariosus. Next base: position 12,720 of record JARFNR010257649.1, read on the forward strand.
ATCACAGCCTAGTCACGGTCACGAAATGAGCTGGCAAGTCACAGCTTTAGTCATGACCA
>JARFNR010259869.1:0-10519 GCA_030323935.1 Semibalanus cariosus
TCCGTTTTGGAAACTGCGTAAAAAAGCTTAGTAAAATGTAAATGCCCAGCGGGCCGAACGCTTTGAACAATTGACTTAACATTAATTTTCTGAGAGCTGAAAACCTTTTACCACACGCTTGCGCTAATGCTAAAAACATACTGAGACATATGATAATATATATTCCCACACCTTTGGAAAGCCTTCAACACTGTTTCATGCATACTCGCAAAAGTGTGGTATAATTCACGTGCTTTTGTAATGCCTGGGTTTCTCCATTTAGGTATGCAATGTTGCATGTATGGGAAAAGGAAGATATGATTTACATGGTACACCTGTGCAGTACAAATGACACTATGAATACAAGTTAATTACGTAGTACAAGGCAAAACAAAAGAAATCCTAAAGAGCAAAGATAGCCACCCGAACACGTGCGCAAATCCAGTAGTGATTCCACTTTCACCGCGCAATAAATGAAGCAAAAACAACGTGTTTTACCATCTCCAACATCCCAAGAAACAGCCTCTTTTCTTGAACCCGACGAAATATCTGATAGTGTCTTACAACCCGTACAATCACGGAAAAATGCTACATTTAGGATTTAACCTTCATTTCTAGGCGTTTTAATCGAAACCGCGAAGCATCGCTTCATATCTGATCTATTCCGCACGGCGACTGAGCCAGTCCGGCGGAGTACATAAAGACTTCTCAGAAAGTCCACACCAGCAAAGCTAAAGCTTACTTCGGTGCGGTCGTCAACCCCTCGTGACGTCTATTCTTCCGGCGCCCCGCGGGCCCATTATTGTTACCGATATAGCAGCGCACGCGGCAATGGCGCTCCTAACTCCAGCCGCGAGCAGAATTACCCCTCATGACGTCACCGGTGCTCTACACAAAATGGTCTCCCGAACGGTTTCCACTCAGCGAATTCCTCCATGCTCGAAAGATTTCAGACTCTAGGCGGTTGGACGGGCTGCTTGTTTCCCATTTGAACGGAACGTCAGGCAACTGTGACTCAGACCCGTCGGCAGTGCCCGCTACAGTTACCTAATGTCTACCATGAATAGCTAAACATGATAACACGAAAATAAACAGACTGAACGCATGTCGCTCGGTGTGGCGCAAAAACCCGGCGTGAATTAGACGCGGAATGGTGCACCGATCGCACCGGTGGTTTGCTTGTGCGTGTGTTCATCTGTAGCACATCTTGGCAGGTAGACTGGGGGTCCTAGACCCATGAACGGTGTTACGCAGCAACGACAGATATACCATGTCCTAGCCTTTCTTTCGTTCTGCCCGCTCTGCCCAGCAGAGAGGTTACAGCTCCTGGCACTGGCGCCACGGAACAGTAAGTTTGACCACAGCACTGCATCAGTCGACTCTGCGGAGATTCAGGAATATACACGTGCTCCTACTTCACATTCACTTTAGTAAGCCTGTGACGATGTTCCCAGTGGACTCTGCCACCGTCAACCTTAGCCGCTCTGTCTGCCGACATGGAACGATCCGCTCTAAGTGATCCAATCTGCCACCGACGCCGCCCCTAGCTCTGCGTCTTCAGATGCAGTTCTGCTCCGTCCTGCGTCTCCAGATGCAGTTCTGCTCCGTCCTGCGTCTCCAGATGCAGTTCTGCTCCGTCCTGCGTCTCCAGATGCCGAGGTTTTCGGCTGATATGACCGGCGGCCGGCGGACGGTGTGCATATTACCACCCCTGGGCACGCGACGTCTCGTGCGGCGGAGCGCTGACGCAGACCGAGACACGCCGTGTGTTGCGGAGATGTTCTGCTACGGACCGCTGCACCAGGTGCGTTTAATGGGCACGTGCCGGATGGTAGGAGGAGGAACTTCACATCGCCCCCGGCGCCGCCTCGGACCGCCACGGTGACCCGCTTGACCAAACAGAATCAACACGGCATTTACAATCCCTGAATGGCTATTAGCACGATTTACGCTGCGCTGCAAGGAAGAAGAGGGCGATAAATTCGGCTATATTACTCACGGCAGCCGTTTTATTCTCACCAGCTCCCTATTTTATCCACAGCTACAAACGGGATGCACCTTCGAAGAGAAGTAAGCTTACGGAACTTGTAGAATCCTACCGCGTAGCTCAGGCAGAGCTAATACTTCTTTCTTTGAAAAGAAGCCTAGCAGGCTGTCTGTCCACCACACTAAAGACGCACGTTTATACGTTTACATTTTACATGAATTATGTAGCCTGTTTCGGCGCCATGTCTTTTAGGATGCATGTCGGTTCAAGGAAATCACTTTTGTCAGCCGTGTATGACTTACGATTTAGAGCCCGATAAGCACACGAGCCACCAATTTCAGCCAAGTGAACACCCATACGCATAATGCATGTCCCGTCTGCGCTAACAAAGTTGAAACCTGAGACTCTGATATTGAGCTATCTTGGTTGTTAAATTTGCCAAGTTGAGGCAACTGCTGCTTGAATTAAAAGTTTAATCTGGTGGTTCTATTGTTTCTGAGCAAAATAGTTTTAGTGTATGCTCGGTGCTATCTTCGCACTCCTGGTCTATGCACGGTAAGTTAACACCCGGCATTTCAGTTCTCTACATATCACTGAATGCTGTATTCATTTGCAGTCAAAATCCATTCAGGTAGGTCCAGGCAAGTAACTGATAAAATAAGCAGACCATGTGCCTGCATTTCTAAATGTGTTTTGGTGATATCTTTCACATTGAAATAAACGAGAAAAACACACATTTACTTTAACTTTTTGAAAATAAATTTATATAAATTACAATATACCTAAATTTAACTTTTTGAAAAGAAAATTATATAAATTACAATATACCTAAATTTAGGATATTCTTCACAATTATTGTTCTACAATCCGCTGACACCAAACATTCCAGCGCATGTCCAATTGGTGTTTACACCAACGATCATGTTACGCCGCCTTGCGTCGGTAGCACATACTCAACGTCTGTCCTCTGATTACACAAATACTTGGGCCGGCTTACCAACACGCTCTCTCAACAATCCCCAGACATTTTGCCCACCATTATCCACGATCCGGTACTTATCCGGTCGCGTTCATCCTCCCCTCCCCGACTCGGCAGGCGGTCGACGGACTCCGGCGCCCGGTCGGTCGGTCGGTCGGTCGGTCGGCGCCGCCGCTACTGTCGCCGTATTACAACAAAAGGCACCGCTCAACGCCGCCGCCGATCAGTCGGCGCCATTATTTTGGCGGCAAATTCGCCGGAAATTACCGGTCTCGGTCGTGTTCGAGCGGCGATCCCCGGTGATTTCCGTAATTGGCCTAATGCCGGCGGCCCACTCGGCGCACCCGCGGGACATTAAAAGGCAAACCGGATTATCGGCGGTAGCGAAATGTCGACCCGCGTCGGCTGTGCCGCACGTCGACCATATACGGCGCGTCGACGGAGTGTGGCGCCTAGAGACGAGCGGTGGCGCACGGCGGCGACATTGGCGCACCGAGCTTCCCTGGGGGGTACCGGGCCGTTGTCTGATGTCTGTTTGTCCGTTCTGTTCTGTGATGGCCGGTCTGTTCAAACAGTGAGCAGTGCAGTAGAGCACTGCTACAGTCAAGGGTCAGGTCTTCGTCAGACTTAGAATGCTGACATATTGTTCTGATGAATGACGGAAGCAATGAACCTTTAGTGGGTCATGCATGGTGAATAGGTTACCCAAATAGTACCAGGGCGATATAGCGTTTTAGTTTGGTTTCTCTGCATCCGCTTCAGTTTGGTTTATATTGGCTTCTAATAGAGTTTCAACCGAGTGGTGTAGCAAATCTGGGAACCGGAAATCAATTCACATTTGCGGTCGTTGTGGATGTGCGGTTGCTGACCACGGTTGTTCAAGACTTTAAACACGACTCAACTCGGCATATCACGGTGGAATCATGACATAATGGCTTGCGATTTATGAAGTTCGCATGCAAGGAAATAATTAATTATCGAAACAGATAGCTCTCAGTTATCCCAATGCCTGATGTCCCACGCCCACACATCACGTACGATAAATTCAGCTCAAGGGCCGACAAAGAGAAACAGCGAATTCAGTTTAAAAGAACTCTAACTATTTTCTTTGCTGTACACAGCATAAAGTTCACGCATTCCGCATAGTGTTCATGTCCTGAACCCCGAAATACTCCCGATACCTCCATGCATTCCTTCACCCACATATAGTAGTCATCACAGAACTCAACATATACGGCTACATGGTGGGTAATGGGTATCCAGAGGGGCATGTCCGAGCACTGCGAAATCTACCCTCAGCCGCGTACGTGAGTCCGAAACTGTCTGGCTTCGTCCCAACGGCATCCGAAGCCGGAGAAAAAACAACACCTTGCAGTCGGCACCATCCAGCGACCAGGGCGCCCTATTCCCACCTGGAGGCTGGCGCCAACCAACTCTCTGACAACCGCCATCGACGGCGACTCACCTGACGTAGTCGGGTTTGCAGAGGATCATGCCGGACTTCATGAAGCAGGAGGCGCTGTCGGCCAGGTTGGTGCCACAGCACGTGCAGCGCAGGCAGGCCTCGTGCCAGTAGCGCTCCATCGAGTGCAGCATCGTCTTCTCTACGATCCGCACCCCGCAGCCGGCGCATACCTTTGGCTCACTGTCGTCCGCGGCACCGCCGCCCCCGCCCCCGCCGCCGCCCATAGGGCCACCAAGACGATTGTTCATCATGTTCACTTGGTTCATGTTCATACCGCCGAGCGGCGCCATCTTGCCGGCGGCGAGGTGCGGACTCTGAGGGCCGGTAGAGGGCCGCGGGCCGCCGGGGAAGCCACCAGGACCGCCCCCGCCCCCGCCCGGGCCGCCGCCAGGACCGCCACCAGGGCCGCCGCCACCGCCGCTGTAGAAGTGGTTCGGTGGGTACACAGAGTTCATCGTAGTTGTGAAGAGCGTCTCCTTCGGCGGTGAGCAGAGTATCTGTGGAGAGAGGAGGCTTGTCAGTGGACTGGGGAGGGCAGAGACAGGCAGAGGTTTGGAAGAAATATGGGCTGGGAACTGCGGTCAGAGGGTGTCAACCGCAATGTGAAAACCACCCAGTGTGTGGGCACCATTGTTATTAATTTCACGTAGTTATCATTGCGTGATTGCTCAAAATATGTAGCCTCATGGTAGCACTCAATGCATGCTGAAAGCATGTTTAATTTTATGCCGTCATTCACAAAATTGTTCATTGGGTGGTCAAAGTAATAAGCCGGTAGTAACACTTGCATGCCAGCATGCGGCAGACTTCATATATTTACAATAATTTGGCGTGTCCGACACGCCCGCTGAAATCCGACGTCATATACCACACCACACTCACTCAGGATGACATCTTCCCACGATTCTGTGGCTGACTTTCGCACATCAATAAGCACGGTTTCAAAGCCGGCCACGATCTCTCCGCTATATCTGAAGCAAGGCCTCTGCGACCCCGCCCCATCATGCCCGCTGTTTCATTCAGACGGCTCGGAGGGTCTCGGGCAGGCCTCACGGTTGACTGGCGCTGGCAGCACGCAGCTGCCCTCGTATTCGAATGGGACTGGCGTCCGCGGCGGAGCCACTTTGGCCGAGCACCGGGCCAGCGGCAGTCGCCGGAGGCTTGGGCGGACCGACCGCCACCGCCGCCTCCGCCACAGACCACCGCCGACCGCCGCCGCCGCCGCCGTCGACCGCCCACCAGGTGGACCGGCGGCCGCTGCAACCGCCATGTGCGGATCCGAGACACTTTAATAAACTAATGGAAGATAAATTGACGCAATTACGGGTCCATTACCAAATGAGAATCGTTGCAATATCATCATCGCACAGGTTCTTACGTCGCCCTGGGACTGGTTATTACGGTGGGCTTCATGGCCCACAGGAGAGAGACGGGGAAGACGGGGACGAGATGTGAGGAGAGAGTGGCAGGGGACAGACGAGATCGACAGACAGAGTGGGGAGGAATGTCCCGAGATGTGCGGAGAGGATTTAATACGGGAGTGAGCGTTAAATGGTGGGAGGGGATGTGGAACAGAAGGGAGAGTGGCGACGGAAGTAAGGGGGGAGAGAGGAGGGGAGAGAATGTAGATTGTGGGATAAATAGGCAGTTGAAAGAGGGGTGGCCCCGGAAGAGCGACAAGGTTATTTCAACACACAGTCATCATTAGCCGAGTGAATCCGGGCTTGGATAAAACTTTCCGGTCATTATCTGTTATTGGGTTATCAATGCATGGGAGACTGTTAATTCGTATCCAACGTATATATTCAGTTGACCTGCCCTTTCGGACGAATTTCGAAACTACCTTCTAATGATGATAGCATATTATGTCATCTTCTTTGTCAATATATCTAGACAAAGCTAACAGCGGCATTTTCGCGTAAGTTGTTTTCTTCCAAGAACATACTTACCCATAAGACTGCTTGTCGTTACCAGGGTTGAGCCCGACTCAGATTTTTTAGACTGACTCGATTCTGACTCCTTTTCGAAGGGACTCTGACTTAACTCTGCCTCAAGCGGAAAGCGGATATTTTTTTAGTCGACTCAACTTCGACTCATTTGCTGTTACCCCTGGCTCAACTCTGACTGAAGCGGTGGGGGGACAATTTTGGAGTCGACTCAACTTTGACTCGTTTATTTTACTCCTGACTCAACTCCGACTCATGCGAAAGTTTCTAAAGTCGACTCATTTTTGACTCATGTTCAACTGATTTCACGACTTTGAATCAACATTCAAATGTATTTGACTACTTTCAAAAACTCATTGGAATATGAAATGTAAATACTTTTATATATACTTACACTGGATCAAGGCACATTAATATTGCATTATCATGAATATATACTGCATCCAGCTGCATTGTAGAATATATTCAAATATGTATGTTCCTAATAGCAATAATAATAATGGTAATAATAATAACAATATTAATAATAATAATGTTAATAATAATTATAATACAATTAATAATACACAAGGTTGTATTGAACATTCAAACGTTTTCTCTCTTAACAGGGACATCATCAATGAACAAACGGCAATGAACAAACGTCAACAGGTCATGGGATTTTATATTATTATTATGTATATATTAATAATAATAAAAATTATAACGTTTATTGAAAAGCACCTGAACTCACTCCCCCACACCCCAGAACATTGTTTGGACCCCTTTAATATTTAGTTGCTCATAATTGTTTTTTCATCAGATGTGACTGACTCGTAAGAGGATGAGTCGAATCAGCTTTGACTCGAGCAGCATCCAGGCGATTCAACTTTTGACTCAAGCGAAATCCATGCGACTCGACTCTGACTCAACTCTGACTCAAGCGACATCCGTGCGACTCGACTCTGACTCAACTCAACCCCCTATTTTTATTAAGTGACTCGACTCTGACTCAAGTTAAGTTGAGTCAATTTTGAGTCAAATTTGACTCACCGACTCTGAGTCAAGCACAACCCTGGTCATTACCGTCCTTTGAGTAGAATCAGCCATACTGTAAGCTCCGTTCCCTGTACCCCTCCCCACGGGACGCTCACCCAGTGGCCTTCAATGAGGCCCCTTCCCACAAAGTGTCGCCGTGTATCATACCTGGCGTATACGAGACCGACGTGTCACCGTCGGCATGGGCTGTATCATGTTACGTGTTGGTCTCTCCCACATAGCTTTACAGGGCTCACGATGGATTTGATCCCTCATTGGGAGCCATCCCGGCCTGCCCCCCCCCCCGAAACAACACGTTCCTGCGCGATGCCCTTCCACCATTCGCCCATACGGATCCGGACCCAAGTCAGCCCACCGGGAGCGGGGTTATCCAGACTGCAGGCCAGCATTATGGCAGCCTGCAGACCAGACTGCATGGCACGCTGCAAGCCAGACTGCAAGGCACACTGCAAGCCAGACTGCTTGTCAAATTGCGAGCCAAACCGCGGGTCCGGCCGGGCAGGAACAGCAGATGAGTACGTGACCTCAGCAGCCAGTTCAGCACAGTCAACTGATGATATCCCACCCGGCGCTCAGGTGCTGAGCTGAGCTGAGCTGAGCTGAGCTGAGCTGAGCTGTGGGTGTCGGACGGGCCGACCTTGGCTGCCGGTGTCAGCAGCAGCAGAGGCAGCAGCCGTGCTGGCTCCGCCATGCAGGTAGACTCCAACGCCGTTGCTGCTGCCCGGAGAGCAGGGCTAATGGACCCACTGACCTTGGATAAACGTCTGAATCACGTGGCGGCCTGTCGCGCTGCCTCTGCCGAGCTGCCCGGCTCCTCTGGCCGGCATACCGAGGAGGTTAGGAGCTCTGTGAGCCCGGTGTCTCCTGCGAGGAGGACCCAGTGTCTCCTGCGCTGGAAGAACAGCTTATGTGGGTCCGTTGTCTCCTGCTTGGGAAGGCAGGCTCTAGGGACCTGTTGTCTGTGCGTGGGGAGGGCCTAGTGTGTCCTGCGAGGAGGGCCAGTGTCTTCTGGGGAAGAGCAGGCTTTTTTTCGGTCCTGTATCTTCCTCGGCAAAAGCAGGCTCTGTGGGCGCCAAGCAGTTTCTGCGGGCCCCATGTCTCCGGCGCAAGGAGAGCAAACCCTGTGGCCTGGGCCCCGTGTCTCCTGTGGCACCAAATGTTCCGTGTTGTGGACGTACCAGTCCTGCTCAAGTCAGAAGAGAAACACAAGTCCAGCCGAGATGAACCGATACCACCGTGCATAAGTGTGGCCAACATCGAGTTGACTAAAGAACAAGGTGAGATGATGTCGGAGGAGTACGGACATTACAGGCTGAATGACGTCTTATGGAGGCTGGAAATCTACACAGGTGGATGAGGACAGAAGACAGCACAGGATTACATTAAATTGATATCCAAACACAGGACTGTTCACGTTGGGACAGATAAGGTATACAGGTGGTTGAGAACATAGGCAGTGACAGTATGTACAGCCACGGAGGAAATATTAAGTTTCTCCGTGGTACAGCACAGGACTGTACAGAGAAGGACAAAGAGGTCACATAGGTGATTGAGGACAGAGACAGTGACAGGATGATGCATAGGGAAGGACAGAGTCCTCACAGGTGGTTGATGACGATGACAGTGACAGCAGAGCAGACATGCACGGGACAGGATAGGACAGAGAAGCCACACAGGTGATTGAGGACGATGACAGTGACAGCACAGCACAGGATTGCACAGGACAGGATAGGACAGAGAAGCCACACAGGTGGTTGAGGACGATGACGGTGACAGCACAGCGCAGGATTGCACTGGGTAGAGCTGAGCGCATCTGTATTTAAGTCACCGGCTACATCCGGAACAGCCGTGCTGGTGTGTGGCCGCCGTCGGCTGAGGCCCGCTTTACGCGTGTTAATCATCTTAGTCCGCCGCGGCTGACGGCCTGGGAGGACAGAACAGGTCTGGGTCCTGGGAGGACAGAACAGGTCCGAGCTGTGGGAGCGAGTCAGCGGGTACACTGCAGCGGGACACACCAAGGAGCTGTGGTGGTGGAGACGGGCGGCTTCTCCGGCTCTCCACCTCTCCCACCAGCAGGCAGCCTTCACTGACGACCATCTCACCCTGACCCTGCCGCCCCCGCCCCCGCCTCCTCCCTGCGCCGTGACGAGTGGGTGCGACCCGAACATGATCACAGTCCACATGGCTGGCACTGCTCGTGATGTGGTCTTAGCTCTAATCGGCCGATAAATTATACTGGCATTTGTGCAGCGAGCCCGACGACCGGGTGGAACCGCCATCACGGTCTGCATAGACGTTATACACGTGAGCAAGTGGCGATTGCTCATCGTGGCTCGTAGACGGAGAGGTCAAATGCCATTGCCTTAATCTCAGCGGGCCGTTTCATTAAGTTGGGCCGTTACTAAGCAGACACTACTTATACTAATGCCTGCGATGCACACAGCCAGCCCATTTGCAATGCCATTACTGTGAAAGGAAAGCCGGAGACCCATTCAATTTTGCAGGTCCGTCAATCAGGTGGCCAATTGCCTGTGATTGCATCGGACAGCCTCGGTGCCCATCTCGCACGGCTCGGCCGTGGAGGGAATAATTTCCCGAGTCAAAAGCGCGCTCCAGGTCGCCGCGAAGTCCGGGTCGCGCTGGCGTCAGCGTGCCGGGCGCAGCCTCCCTCTTCAGCGGCCAAAGGCTTCCCATTCGCGGCCGCACGGCGCGCACAAATAAACCATTAACTTAATGATAGCACACGCGCAGCGCAATCAAAGTTTCAGCGTAGTGTTTTCTCCCCAGCGACACGGGCCTTTCCAACTAATTGCCTCAAAACACAGAGGAATCCCGCCAAGTCAGGCGCGGCGTTCTGGCGTTTCAATCGCGGCGCACGCCACGCGCGCGCGCTCTTGGGGAGTTTGTCCCTCGACGTTCCCAGCCACTCATTAACTCTTCGCCACAGATCGGACGCCTAATTAATATCGAGACACGAAACGCGGTCAAATGCGTGCCGCTAATCTGCTGGATATTAATTTTGCCGGCGCGGGGACGGCGCGGTCGGTGCGGTCGGGACGGCGCACGGATGAGCGGCCGGCGGGGCCCGATTGCCAGCTAATTGATTTGATAGTGCAGCGTCTGAT
>JARFNR010260980.1:0-12733 GCA_030323935.1 Semibalanus cariosus
TCGGCTCGGCTCGGCTCGGCTCGGCTCGGCTCGGCTCGGCTCGGCTCGGCTCGGCTCGGCTCGGCTCGGCTCGGCTCCGGCGCTCTGTCTCTGACTCTCGGAATCCGGCTGGCACTAGCTGGATACCAGAATGACTAGACAGCGCCGACGTTTCATTCTCCCAATGACAAATAATCTTTCAGCCGACCGATTTATCTTTATCATCCTTCATCGTTGTACAATAATATTATTTTCAACCTCAATATCATAAAAGCTCTTTCTCCCATAATCTTACATCATCGCGTCGGCCGCCGCTGGAAGCTGATTGGCTGAGCAGAAAATACGAGCGCCGCCATTGGTCGGGCGCGCCGACTCCTCAAGGCCCCGGTTTAATCTCGGATATGGCATATAAAACATCATATTTCCCAATGGTTTCTGCATAATGCGACGTGATAGAAGAGGCGGAACGGGGGCATCCCATCAACTCAGCCGGCGAGATAAGGGAATTTTGTTAGTCGAGGTGGTTTATCGCGGTGAAACAACGCTCGAGCTGCCCGGAATGGGTCGTCACTCAGACGGCCGACAACTTTCCGGGAACAAGAGCCTCAGCGTCGATGGACCGTCGACGCCGACGACGTTTTCATGCCGGCGCGCCGCCGAGTCGCTGTCGACTTCATCGGCCCGATGTCGGTCGCATTTCATCCAACATTCATACACTGTCAAACGGATGAGTCGAACATCAATCTATTGGCGTATTTACATCGTATTTCTGGATATCACATTAAGGGAGAATAGCACTGACATGACTGGTCGCTGACGGTTCTGACAGCCGCTAGGGCTTAATATAAAAGTTTTGATGGCGTTGTCTGTATACTATGTACAATACCGGCAGCCGTCTGACGCCGCGAGAGTGTCCACCCCGACCGACCAGCCGCCAAACGCAACCACTGAATAACGCCGCTCGCGGGTACCGAGTTCGCGACGCGCAGGCCACCGTGCACCATCCTCTATCCGAGAAACGCATTGCAACACCGAAAGTCGAGTCATTGCTGGACACTGCCCAGCCTCGCCGCTCGGCCCTCCCGTATCTAACACGCGCACACCAGCGCTCGACAGTAACATATGGACATGTTTATGTACACTCAACAATGACTAGTAATAAATAGGATCGCATCTGTGCCGTCCGCTCGGCCGGCCTACTCGTCGGCCTCGTACTTGATCTTCTTGGCGGCGCGGTCCTCCTCCGAGTCAGAGCAGCCGGCGTCGGCGGCCTCCTCACCGTCCACGGCCTCCTCCTGCTTCCGCTTGGCGGTGGCCATCTCGGCCGCGTGCCGCTTCCGCCACTTGGTCCGCCGGTTCTGGAACCACACCTGCCGGGCAAGACGGAGACAGGTCAGCGTGACGAAAACCGGAACGAAGAGAGCTGGAAGCTGTGAAGTGAACAGGTGACACTACGTGGGATTGTGACAGAGTATATGTTCGAGCGACTGAGTGGGATTCTGGCAGAATGTATGCTCGCATGGCTATCTTTCGATCAAACTACTAGGAAATGAAACGAGTGGTGCGATATGACTACAATCTAATCTAGTACTTTCGCTGACTTAAGCCGTGTATTACTCATAGTTTGTGCTAGTTCCTTCTGTTGTTGTACAGGATTTCAGCCAGTATCCGCCATTCCATAAGCGACTGTTGACAGACACGACAGTGGCTATCAAAACGCCTACAAAATCCGTTATTCTCATGCTCGGGCAGTGGCTCAGAAATGTGGTGTTTGCTTAGGAATAGTTCAATCTGACCCAGACGCCGTAAAGCCGTGTTTGGACATCGATGTCGCTGAGCTGTTGGTCGATAACTTGAGAGATAAACTGACATGGGCTCGCCGGCCATGACAGATTTATGGCGCCATGTTTGTGCGGATCAATAACAACGCAACTCACGAGATTCTGGGAAAGTGATTTTTCTCACGGTTATCGCACTGATGCGTGTGCTATTGGATTGTGATCTGAGTCGTTGGGTGTGTGATATGGCTCAGATATGGTCTGTGTGTGTGACAAACAGGCATAAATTCGTTAATTTTATTTATTTCAAGGCGGCGTTTTTGTTATCACCCGTGAATATTGTTGTGACTTGAGGTAAATGCAATGACTTGGACTCGCTAGGTATGTATCCATATTAAAAGTTGCATACATGTGACTTAACATATATTTCCCACCACTTTATGTATACCGTTAATTGCACAGATATGTACCAGTAAGACGCCTTAATCGGCGAAGGGCGAGCAAGGCTGTAGAAACCCGATAGCAAGGAAATTGGTCTGCTGTCATTTAACTCCACATCGCCAGTAGTGTGGTCTCAAACCACGCACCAGATTTCAGCTTAATCGGTCAGCGCATCCGCGGAAATGGAGGTGCCATACATAACTATTGGCCGGCAGTGCTTATCGCATTGCCATGGACAGCTACTGTTTGGCGACGACACTAGCGCAACATAGCGGCGCGTGAGGGAAGTAACGCTGCTGGCCAGGATTGGGCCTGGCGGCCGGGACTGTGTTGGGCGGCCGATTTTTTAGTTTTACCCCTACGGGTACAGTTTGCACCCCTCGGGACAAAAATCAAGTCAATAACATAATTGATTGAATGGGGCTATCAGATGGCGTAGACCTCTTGTCGATCGGATGTGGGATTCCAAAGATATAAGCTTCTGAAAAGCGCTACGGTGGGGCCGGGCCGGGCCGGGCTGGGCCGGGTCGGGTCGGCCGCTTATATGTGATAAAAATCCCGTATTCAGTGAGGACTCGCTCGCACTTCGCGCTCGCTCGTAATGAAGCTACATCACTGCGATTTATATCGCTGTTCAACTCAATCGCGTATGCCAGAGAATTGCCGGTCTATCTCTCCCACCGAGCCTTCATCCCAGCCACTGTCAGCTTCATCACGGGAGAGACAAAAACGCGACCCTCTGTCTGCCGATTGCCCCTCGTACTAACGAGCCTCCTCCGGCTCTGTCACAGCTGCGCCATGTAACGCCCCGCTCGCACCGTTCTGCCGCGCGGGGCAGCGGGGTAGCGCGCGGCTCACCAGCTCGCACCCCTGTGTCGGCCAGCTCGCGCCATTGAGCTCATTCTGGGGCCGGCAGACGGTCGGGGCGGGCACGCACTCAGGCGGCCCCGCCGACCGTATTTTGTGCAAATATGGCAAATGGCGTGGCGGCCGCGCTGCGTTTTCATCGCTGGGCAGTCGGCAATAATGGGGGCCGAGGGGTAGTGGGCAATAACGCGCGGCGCGTCCGTCGCCGCCAGCCGGCCCCGCGGCGGCTCCATCGCCACCCAATGGGCCATCGGGCGACTTGGCTAATCAATTGAGATGTTGAACAATTGGGGCGATAAATCGTGCCGATGAACGCTGCAATGATAGTCGATGGTTTCGTGGCGCCGGCGGCGGCGGCGATCCGAAAGTTATCCGGCCGGTGATGGCGGCCGGCCGCCCAGACGATGGCCGGCGGCGGAAAATGAAATTTCTGCGGCCGGGCCGCATCATCAACTGACCGGAATTTCTGCTGAGATGCGCGGCGGCAGACGTCAGCTGACTGTGATCAGAATGACCTTATGCCGTTGACATAGTCGGCATTTGCGAGTATAACTACGATGGCTGCAACGTCAAAAGTGGTGTCACAAGATGGTTTAGATTAATTCTCCTTGGAAGGATATATAGAGTAGGGTAAACGGCTGGAATTACGCACGGCTTTAAATCACGCACATGCATCACAAAAATCGCTTTATATTGTTGCCCATTACATTTAGTGTTACCATTAAAGCGGAAGACCGAAACGTCGTTCTTTCTGAATAATGTTACGCATCAGGCGGGTGTTGCGGGCATTATCTGGCGAGTTATGGTCGATTTAGTTGACCAATGTTTGATTTCGCTTGTCAAACAAATGGCCAATGTAATTCGCGAGGTGTTGTATGCATTTGTTTTGATCGATTCACATACTGTTTGGGAAAATGGGCCCCTTATAACTAGGCGTGGATTGAACCGAAATTGCCGGAAACCGACCGTCTGTTGTCACAACTCATCATTATTTCTATTAAATTTGCTTTTTGTCAAGTGTGCGTATTTATGTGTTGACGCTCATAAATGCGCACGCACTGAAACAAGTTGACAACCAGACCTGCGTAACCCGGAATACACGCTGCATTCCATAGAAATAGTACATAAACGAAGCTTTAAAATACGCGAGTTTAGGCGTAGAGTACATATTTTCTCTCGCACCCAGGTAATTATGCCGGACAGAAAATGGGCACAAGAGTGTATGCTGAAGGCAGTGGAGGAAGTGCGGGAGGGACGGCTTGGTCTTCACGGTGCGAGACAAAAATAAACCCATCATGACTCTCAGATATAATCTCCAGCGGCAGATTCGAGAGACAAGAAGACGCCCTACCCTGTCTTCACGGCAAGTGAAGAGACCAAGCTCACCAACAGGCTCAAGAGGCTGGCGCGATTGGGATATGGCCTGAGGCGGAACGAGGTCAAACGCCTAGCGTAAGAGTTCGCTAAAAAGAACGGGATCGTCTCGCGATTCAACGGATCCACTGGTAGGCGATAGTTAGAGGGTTACATGAGAAGAAACCCTACGATTAGAATTCGTCGGTCAAAGAAACTGAACTACGCGCGAGGCCAGAAACTCAACAGGACGGACAACTCAATTTTACGCTCTTTGACAATCATTAGTCATTTGGATTGCATGAGCAAGGCAAGGCAAAAATCCTTGTGACGATGACGATGTGCACCGATTGCAGAATTTTTCGTGTTATAATAAAATCCAGTTATTATGAGCTTCATTATCATCAGTGCGTTATTAAGGTCCTTAGGAGTGCGGGATTAAGTACATGGGTGTGCAATCACACACATCTGACATGCAAGTTTCAAAATAAAATTTGATACACTTCGACAGCATTCGGTTAAATTTTAGTGATTCAATCAGACGCACAATGGTCTGAAGATGCATTTGAGCTCCTCTTCATGTGAGAAATCCCCAGGGTTAGCTCACAGCACCACGCTGAAGTCTAAGCATGTCGTAATTACATCCCTTTACCCGAAAAGAAAACCTTTAACCTACCAGGGATATAATTAAATCTGTCCACTTTCGTCACCCTGTACCTTCGAATTATGTAGCTGATAACATGATTACAAAATATACAGTTGATATGTTTCACAGACTGAACATTATGCATATATTAAAATATAAACTAGACATATCAATACGAAATCGCTACATTTCCATGCTCCACAAAATGGCGCGCGATCTGGCGTGGTCGCTGCGTCGGCCCAGCCGCCCCCGGCAGTATCTCGGGGGCCTTTTCGACACGTTCTGTTATTGGCCCCTGGAGGGGGCGGCGCGCTCCGGCAAATTAAGGCGGATTCCCCAGTGAGCGTGGCCACCGTTCGGACCCAGGTCATGTCCAGAACGCGCCGGTCGGCCGTAAAGCGCGCGTAAAACATCATAAAAATGGCGCGAAGAGCACAATAAAGATGGCGGGACTAAGCAGGCTACTGGCTGTCCGGGCCGTAAAGGGCGGGTCACCTTATTACTGCCGTCACATGCGGCCTTAAAGAATGCGAAATCAGGCCGTAAAGGCCGGCCAGGACTGCCGGGTGTGCCAGCGAATAAGCCGGCCACATCGGGAAGCCGGTTTTAATACTTCGCGCTGGGCAAATCCGCCCAGCTCGTGACGGAAGCCACAAAAGTTTACTGGGATGCATTCGGCCGGTGGCAGGCTGATATATAGCTTTACCGCGTGCACAAATCAATCCTCGACGTAATGAAGCCAGTAAAGTCGAGCCGATAAACGGAGGCACAACGAGAGGCCGGGTTTATACGCCAGGTTACGGCATGCCACCTGGAGACGAGACCGCGCCGCCGCCGAGTGGACGGCCGGCCAACATCGCCGCCTTTGTCCGCGACGACTCCGCCTCCTATAAACCCGGCTGGCTGCAGAGCGGCCCGCCGCCGCGCCGCCCGGCCCCACGCCCCCTCGGCGCGGCCCCGGTACACCGCGCAAGTCATATCGAAGATTACCCGCGCCGATTGTGATGGATAAATCTTCCGGCCGCCGGGCAGGGGTCGGAGCGGGGAGGGGGCAGTTGAGGGATACAGCGGGCGCGTCCAATGGCCTCGGGCCGGATATTGCCCGCTTCCCCCGGCTGTTGTATTAGATTACACATCAATTAGCCGGAGCTATTGTTGTGCAAATGCCGCCTTTTCATCGTCACCACAAAGCCCCTGTGTTTCAACACAGACCGACCCTTCACACTCGTCTGGAATGGGGGGAGAAGGCACAAAGTTAACCATGTCTAAGTGAAAAGGGGCCGAAATAATCGTTTGACCTAATGGAAGGCCAATTCGCCCCAAAAGAGCCATTGAGCGGCGCTCCATTGTGTGCGTCCGTGGTGTCACCGGCAGCTGCCGCCGTCGCAAAATGAACAATATCCCTTGCAAATTTGGCCGCATTATGTTCTAGCGATGCGAGCCAATTCGACTCTACTGTCATAGGATGCGTCCCCGATCGGTGGAATGGCGCCAAATTAGCCCCCGCTGGCTGGAGAGGAATGGCCCACCTCCTCATTGGCACGTGCCCTGTCGCTATTCATTTACAGTGGATTGGTGACAAGAATGTGGACAGCGGGTCGGCTGTCCAGCCACTATATCCGGGACACACGGGGATGGTAAAGCGAAACGAGATTTACTTGTAAAGGTGATGTGTGATTTTGTAAACCAAGCCTGGGCTCACAACTCATTTGCGATACAAAATGGTGAACTTTTGTGAAATATAAAGTGTATTTGACTGGCGAGTGGCGTTTACCACAAAATTGCATTGTAAACGATGTTTCTGATTTGCTTTATTTGGGGTGATAATCAGCTACACTACTAGAGAATACTACTACATGCAGCACAAATAGTTCCATCGACAGATTCAAACCACCTGACCTGCCCTGAACGTACTGGGACACACCGGAAACCCAGCCCCGTATTCTCCCCCGTTCGGATCCTCTCCGGTTGGGTCGACCCGCCTATACGGCCCTGTGTCGGCCTGCGTGGCCTGCCTGGCTCCCCTGTTTGGCCAGTGACTGCTCTCCCGTACCCCGCCACTGCCGCCCGGCCCAGCCCGTCCCGGCTGCCATTGTGTGCGGATTAATTTGGCGTCGATCGGGAGACTCCAGGTGTGACCAAGTCAGCCGGGCTCGGGCGCCGCCGCGCGGGGAGAGCCCCATTGTGCTAATACCGTCTGATACGGCTAAATGCCGGATCAGCGGGGGGGGGGGGGGGGGCGGGGGGCGGGGGGGGGCCCGGGAGGGGAGTCAGCAGACGCACTGGCGCCGGCTCAGATTGGAGTCATGCCCGGGTAATTTGCCTCAGTTTGACAGCTCTACTGAAGAGCCGACCGGCGATATGCATATGCGCAGCCGTAGCGCGGTGAGCAGTGGAGCAGTCGAGGTAGAAATGGCCGCCGAACGGCAGAGGGAGGGATTCAGCCGACGGACTCTTTTCCGCTGACAGTGATATTCTGTCGAGCCCCACTGCGCCTGTAAACACACCGCCAACGCATATCAGCATGGAGATGAAAAAATCACCGCCAAACTTTCCACCCCCGGTGTGCGGAGCGCCAACTTCCGAGCCTCTTTCAATTTCCGAGCCGGCGCGGCTCGGTGCCGACGGCGACGCGTCGGCGCCGCGGCGGCCCGCCTATCGTCGACATCGACAGGCCGTCTTCCCCGGCTGAGCCGGCGCCGACGCGACTTTATTGCCTCTTTGTAGCCGCCGGCCCAGCTCACTATTTAAATTCAAATGGCGGCGATATCAATCACGAGTGGCTGATGCACATTGGCTGTTCTCCATGTCGGGGCTGGATGAAATTAAACCGCAAACACAAATCAAACACTGATAACGGCGCAGGCGCGACGCATCGCGGCGCCGCCGCGCCCGCCGCGCGTGCGTCGGCTTCGTCGCTCGGGATAATTCATGAGTCCTTTGTCTTCTTATTTCGCCGGCATACAGTGGAACTGATCCCCAATTATGGTGGGATAAACCGGGGACGCGCTGCAGCCAATCTCCGCGGTAGCCGCTGGCCCGCCGGCATCCATTCCATTGTCAGAAGAAAATTAAAAACATTACAGCGCCGGATGATTTAGATTGAAGACACGGCCGTGGCGCGGCGCGGATTAGGAAGACAATTCGGAGAGATCGGTCCGCGGTCGGCGCCGACAGGACGGTCGCCAGCGATGGAGTGCTCTCTGTCACCGAGCCGGGCTTAAATGACCTCGGGGTGTCGCCGCGGGGCCCCGGGCGTGACCCGCCCGTGTCAGGCTGTCGCCAAGTCGCGCGAAAGGCGCCACATCTGGCACGTGTGCCGGCAAGTTTCCGCGTCATCCAGGCGTGCGTTCTGCGAAGCGCCCCCGCCCCGGCCTGTGTCTCATGCTCCTTAACTGACGGCGCACTTCATACCCGCTAATTGTAACTCTTGCATGAAAGCCCGACGCTGCCGCGCGGCCGCGCAGAAGGAGGGGGATCAGGTTTAATTAAATCAACGTCTAATGGATCGAGTGTGGGGCCGCGCCGCTCCAGGCTGCCCGATTGATTAGGTGCCTTTTCGGCCGGCCTAATGCGGTGTAATGAAGTGAGTATACGGTCACCGGCCGGAACGCACGGCGTCACACCCGGCTGGAGGGGGGGGGGGGTCCGTCACACGGATGACCCCCGACATCAGAAGTGTGAGCTGCAAATTGACGTCGCCAGAGCAGGAGTTGGATTGATGGCCGTGCAGAAGTAATGAAGGCCCGCAGTAAGTGCCGGGGAGGATAATTGAATGCCATTTTGGATGCGGATGTCTTCACACAGGCCTGCAAATGATACACTGAAGGGGCTGTCTCATTAGGGAGATGGATGGCTCAATGTCAGAGACATTTAAGTTCTGAATTGTTAATATGAGAGCGGTAATTCTGTTTCAACTACGCGTTATTATGAACGGGAAAGGCGACCATCTCTCTAGATAAAGTCAGAACAAAGCCGAGCACGAAATAAACCTTGAAATGTGGTGTAATTGGCATTGCTTACGTAGTTTCTCGAAAATAATGCGAATTATGTTCTGTAACATCTATAGTAATTAGAACACAGCCGTATAACATTTAAACGTGAAATAAAAAAAAAATCCAGTCTTCGCGAATGAACATGGCTCAAATCATTTTAGCTTAAACTGCAGTAATAATGCAATTTAAAAAAGTGACTAGTATAGATAAAATGTCAATTCACATCAGTTGAGTGCCGTAATACGTTACAAACAACAGTCTTGTTTGGTGAGAGTGCCTTCTGAAGAGCTTCTTTTGCTCACATATCACAAAATACTACTGTGTGTAACGGTGTGAGGAAAGCAATGAAATCTAATTGTGTAGATGACTATGGTTAATTATATGTTTTAGATCAAAATAGCCATCGCTGATTCCCAACTGATTTATCTCATCTCGGCAAAATGTGCAGGGAAATTATCGCTAAAATGTAATAAAATATACAAAGTCAGCCTTGTGAATACTTTGCATTGGTAGAATATCTATATTGTCTATCCACTGAAGGAATGAAGGGATAAGAGTTTGTAGCAGAATACATAGCAAATATGGGAGAATTCAAATATTTTTGTGCTGATTTTGGAACTATATTGCTTACGGTAGCAATGCAAAAGTTGAAACGCAATTCGATTAGCAAGAGCTTTGTTTAGCAGTAAAATTATTACTAAATTTAACAATAGCAGAATAAACGGATATAAATACAAATTAAAATTACTTGTATCATACTCTTCAGTAGAAAGTAATAACTAATAATCCGTCATGTTTTTCGTAAAGTGCATTTTTTTATCATAAGCCAATGTCAAAACACAAATCTCTGGCGGAAGTAGCTAGCTTAGCTCAGCTGAAAACACCCATTTACCCACCTGCACTCGAATAAAGGCTGCGACATGTGCTCGATGCTGATACAAGTTCATCATACCTATCGAATGCCTCACCATGTCCTGAACCTCAGCTGCCCGATAGCTTTGAATTGACCCCCGCATGCGTTTCACCAACGCGAAGTCATCAACCCACCTGACTCGGTCCTCCCCCTCCCCCCTGCTGCCCCCGTCAGTGACCTACCTTGACCTGACTCTCGGTCATGCCGAGGGCGTAGGCGAGCTTGGCCCGCTCCGGCCCGGCCAGGTACTTGGTCTGCTCGAACGTCTTCTCGAGGGCGAAGATCTGCTGGCCGCTGAACGTCGGCCGAGTGTGCTTCTTCTTCCCGTCTCGATCATACGCGTTGCTGGTCGCTGGAATTCGGAGTTCAGGTCAGTGTTGGCGTTGATCGAGTGGAGTAGCTAAAGCTGTCCGAGTGCTCATCGCTCGATTAATATTGGCGAGTAACAGGATCGCCAGACATGTGTGACATGCGATTCGACGGAAGCATGACACATCTGACAGCCTGATTGGGTGCGGACAATACTCTCCATATCCCTAATGTGCAGTCACTATAACCGGAGAATATTGTCATTGTGTGACAAGGCGGCTTATCCAATATCCCTAATTGACTTGCCCCTGCAATCACTTCCCCTTTCCCCCTCTTTTCATTTACGAATATAATTCACCTCGCAGCCCTCAACTCCTCCCGGGCTTCGCTATGACTTCAGCTCGGGAGAGCACACTTCGGGAGGACGCTCCCCCCTCCTCCCCCGTCCACCACCGCCCTGAGCGCGCCCCAGTCGCCGCATCAGCCATTCCTCCCCGTCGTTTTGCACACAATCGTTCGTGGCGGCCAGCGCACGGTATCGACGCGCCTAATAAAGCCTAATGCCCGGCGCGTTACTCAAACAGACTGTCGCCGACTGCACACAGAATTAGCGAATAATAAACAGCCCAGCCAGTGAAACCGCTCATAAAACGGCCCGGACCGCGGCCGGACGATGGGCTGACACGTCACGTGGTGAGAGGCGCACGTGCACTGCACGAGACACGTGCTTCACGTGCTGGTCGTTCGCGGCAGCCAGACACGTGTCGGGGATTTGTGGGATACAAATGTTGAGTGTCGGTTACATGTTTGTTTGTCTTTGGTCATGGTCAGTGTAGGGTAAGTTTAACAAGTGAAATGTGACACAGAGTTTACCGATACACTCTTTTGCGGTATAGTTAGAGACTTAGCCCTGAGTTAGATATTTGAGAGATAATATTTAAAATGTCTTAAATCGTCTCTCAATAAGCAAAGGCCTGCTACCATCTACGTAAGGTTGAGAGGGGCACGGTATTGTGCAAATCATAGCGCTCTTCACTACTACGTTATTGGTAGTTGGTAGTTATTTGCCACTTTAATATATAAGTTCACTTAAAAATCAGTTTAAGAGTTTTGTTTCATTCGATATTCATTTTACTTGTAACAGTGACCGTGTGATGATGTTTCCTCTGTCCCCTGAATCCTCTGAAATGATGTTTCAGAAGATTTTGATATCTTTAGTTTAAAACATCCGTGTTAAAATAAAAATATACAAGGACATTTTAAATGTGATCGTGTGTAAACTCTGGTGTGTAACATAAGGACCGAAACTGGCTTCCCTTGCCGACAATGAGCAGCTTCTCTCATCCAAATCAGACCGGAGCTCACCAGCTTCTACAACGGGTCGGAAGGCTATGATACCTTCAGCGACAATCACCGGCTATCACCGACTATCACCGACTATCACCGACCATCACCGACTATCACCGACCATCACCGGTCATCGGAGGGCAAAGTTGCCCTGACAATCCTGCCGACCTGAGCATCATGGGCCGATAAAGACCGTGCCGCTGCCAAGTTGGCTGCAGCTCGGAGCTGTGATGGCCGTCGGCCGCGGCTCGGAAGCTCGGCCGCGGCTCGGCAGCTCGGCCGAGAGAGCTGGGAGGAGCCGGCGGCGGCCGGTCGGCAAAGTCGGCCCGAGACGATCCCGCTCAGAGACCGGTGCGGGGTGTGAGGGCCTGGCTCGTTGTTAATGTCCGGGGATAAGACGCTATAGCCTTTCGTGTCATACCCGGTCGTGGAATACTATGATCTAATGTGTGATCTATGGTGTAAATTTGAGATCACACATGAAAGCGTAAACCATTGGAGTATTTGAGTTCTTAAAGAAACCTTCGCAAGTGGTAGCGTTAAAAAGGTTGCTGTGTGATAGTCTAATAGCTAAAGGCTTTATTTGGCTGAGAGCATATGATTAATGGGCATAAAATGTCTTCGTAATAACGGCACATTACTATATAAATAAATGTGTACATAAATATACACTATTCAATGCATGCTGGTGTGAGACGCTACAACACCCTGGCATGTTTTGAATCGATAAAATCGTTTATGTTTCTAATGATCTAGGGTGGGAAAATACAATTCCAGTCAAAAAGGTTCCAAGCAGACCCAGAGCTAAAGCCAAAATAAGGCTGGTGCCGAATAGACACGCTACATGACCATGATATCTCAAGTTTTCTGAACATAATCATATTTCCAGTCGAGCTTGTTACAAATACGCTGGCGCAGAAAGTACCCATTTCAAACCAGTTCATCAACTCCAGTCACCCAAACACACTGAGCAAGTCTGCCTATCACATTGCACTTAAACCAAAACTAGGACAGATAACAGCACAACTTTGCGCTACGGCGCCGCCTCCCACCCCTCGACTCCTCACGAGCCCTAAAGCTCCCTCCTCCAGCACCCACCTTCCCC
>JARFNR010263202.1:0-12685 GCA_030323935.1 Semibalanus cariosus
AATTTTGATTAATTCACGTTTGATTCATCATTGAAACAACATTGAGCAATCTTTTGATTCAATCAGCCTTGTTTCTATGCAGTTTTTGATTCAATCACGATTCATGAATCAAAAGATCCGACTGCGAATCATTTTTTTATTCATGGGATTTTGATTGAACGATTCCAATCGATTCAATCAGAGTCGAATCAATAACCAGTCTGTTAGGAATACCACAGTGGGTTGGCAATTAGTGTTGTTCTATACTGATCGGCCCTGTTCTAAACTGCCTGCTAGTAGGGTGCTATTGTGGAGCCCGCAGTCTGAACTGGATGGAGGGTGATCATGGATGGATGGAGGGTGGGTCATGTGATGACCAAATTTTAACTAAGTAACCGTAGATTTTGACTAGCTGAGTAGCCCTGATATGCAATTTTAAATCTTGTCCTCTGGTACCACCATACCCCAACATCGAGGATCAATGAGATCTAATTGAAGTCTTCAAATTTGTAAATGGTCAGTATTCTGGATGTTTAAAGGAAATGTTTGAGTTCAATAGGGAAAATCGAGGTAGAGGTCATCAGCATAAACTCATGAAACAAAGTAGGACTAGGCCACGGCCTACGACAGTCATTTTTCAGTAGAAGGGTTGTAGGACATTGGAATAAGCTACCGAGGGATGTCACTGCCGCAGTGACACTTGCCTTCCTTCAAAATTATATTAGATACATACTTTACAGATAATATATTAGTTCATAAATACTCGTGGGGTTAGGCCTCTTTTGGGCAGGCAAAATAAGGTGATTTGAAGGGTCGAGACTGGTGGAGGGGGGAGGGGGGTGTGCAACCTCGGATGGGCCCCGAGAGGATCTTTGTTGCACCTTTCTATGTCTTTTATGTCTTTAACAGGTCACCAGGGATATAACACCCCAACCCAGCATAGTGTCATGCATGGGAGGGGAAGACTGTGAGAGAGGGGAGAGCGTGAAACTGCTTCCCTGGAGGCAGGCATTGTCATATCATACCACCCTGGCTGTCTGGTGTGGGATGTAAGCTGGGTCAGTTTTGCTCCACCCCAGAATGGTAATATGATACCAACCATATTATGTTGGCTGGTGCAATTTGGTTGCTGTTGGCTACCCTATTACGGTGTGCACCTGAGACCAGTTTACCGGACTCAGGTCTTCTCTCGATTGCTATAGCCCTGTCCCCCGACCCAGACTCTCAATGCTTAGTGCACACTGCAGCATTACAGTAAAGCTCAGCTGTGTCATTATGCTACATGGTAGCATTGGTGACATGACTTTGGGATGAGCATTGTGTCCGTCCCGATGATATAGGTGTCAATTTTTGTCATGTAGTTTGTATTGCATTAGAATGGGGGAGTTGATACATTGGACATGCCAGGAAGCCTGCACGTAGCCCGAGTCTGTCCTCAGCCCTGAGTCTGTCCTTAGCCCTGAGTCTGTCCTCAGCCCTGAGTCTGTCCTTAGCCCTGAGTCTGCACTTAACCCTGAGCCTGCAGTTGGCCCCGTGACTTATCCCCGAGTCTGCACCTAGCCTCCCCCCATAGGCTCAAACAATTGTCATTGTTGGCAGCTGATGGGGGTTCAGCGTTTTTGTCTTACCACTGAGCCAGCCCGTCTCCCCATTGAAAGCTGGCTAAGAATGCATTGCAATTTCATGCGACTCGCATTACCCGCATTTCAGGTAGAACAAAGGCTACAGACTGACATAGTGTGCACTAATGTGTCTGTTTTTGTTGTTCTAGGACGGCAGCCATGTCGGACTGGGGGCTGTTTCGCAGCGAGGAGATGAGCCTCTGTCAGCTCTTCCTGCAGACAGAGGCGGCCTATGCCTGTGTCTCCGAGCTGGGGGAGCTGGGCCTCGTCCAGTTCAGAGACGTAAGTCACTCGGTTGTTGGCATTCTGTGCACTCCACTGCTGATGTTCACACACATTGCCAGAAGAGTACAAAAGTTAAACCTCTCCGTAAGATGTATGCTTAAAATCGTTATCCTTATCTAACTTCCTCGGTGTTTCACATTGCGTTGTGTTGAAATCGCTGCTATCGTGTAGAATCATTTCCAAATTTACATTGCTTACTTTCGTTTCGAGTTGTGTCGAAACTCCGCTGCTGCCGTGTACAGAGTCAATACACTCATCGATGCTTAGAACGTATGGCATTGACGTGTCGCCTCCCTCTCAGCTTAACCCGGACGTGAACGCGTTCCAACGCAAGTTTGTGAACGAGGTGCGTCGCTGTGACGAGATGGAGCGTAAGCTGCGCTATCTGGAGAAGGAGATCAAGAAGGACGGCATCCCGATGCTGGATACCGGGGAGAATCCGGAGGCGCCGCAGCCGAGAGAGATGATCGACCTCGAGGTCAGACGGGCGTGGTGGCTGTGTGGGCGGGACGGGGATGGGTGGTGCGAGGGGGGGCGTCATTATGGGGATAGTGGAGGAGGGATTCCCTGAGAGTGGACCCGACATGCATATTCTGCATTTTCGAATCATGACAATTTCGTCTTTTTCAGGAATTAATTGCAAAGCATGCTACATGGTGATTCATGAGTCAGGATTACAGAACAAATTTATCTGTTGAAGATGCTTTAGTCAATCATACATGGCTGTGTATTACTAGGATTTAATTTATTGCAAATACATTTGATATATAACACATCATTCATATATATTTTATTATTGGGCATACCAATTTGATTTCCCGCTCCTGGTCTGACAACGCCGTCCCAGTAAAAAGCCGAGCGAATGCCGTTAGCTAGCTAGAGATAACACGCATCCGCATGTCCCTATCTATGGAAAAGAACCTTTCGAAACAAAATGGGTTATCAACATTTTTACAAGAAGACACTTGGGTTCGGTGACATCAGTTTATCACTTTTTTGCTGGGGTCGAATCATGCTGAGTTATGTTTCTGATTAAAGGATGGCACACATCACATTGAAGATGTGTCGAATCAGATATGTTTCCTGGCTTTTTAACCACCCTGTATGTATGTAACACTGTAGAAAATCACATTTGCACCAAAGTTTAGTTGAATGAATGCTGGATACAGTCGTGGCGTGACTGGTTAATTTTCGCGATTGTGTAACAATGGTGTGGAAATTGCTGTAGCGGGAATCGTCCTCCTTCAGGCTACCTTCGAGAAGCTGGAGAATGAGTTGAAGGAGGTAAACAACAACGCTGAGACGCTGAAGAAGAACTTCCTGGAACTTACCGAGCTGAAGCACATCCTTCAAAAGACGCAAGCGTTCTTCGATGAAGTAAGTTAATTCTTGCTTTGAGTGATCCGTTGCCTTTGACATCAGAAATGCTTTGGACTTCAGTGACTGGGATTGCTTTCGTGTGTGTTTCTGTCGGGTTGAAGTTGCTTATAACGTAACTGAATAAAACAATATTTAGACATACTGTTATAACTGACGGGGGCCTTCTCCCGAAACCTTGCTTGATCGTTTTTGTATTTTGGTTTTGAATTCAACGTTGATATGGTTTTGAATTACTAGCTGGGCTTTTCGTCTTTGTGTTATCGTTTTGTTCATTAGCTATTGCCTGTCTCCCACAACTCTCCCTGAACCTGATTCCTCTCGCACTCTGCGCTGAATAACCCCGTTATTAGTGGCACGCGCGCAATCAGCTGCTCGGGGGCCGATGCGGTCTGCATGTGTGGCCGCGGTGCGCGTGGCCGTAGCACGTTTCGCTTGGTTGGTTGTTGAGTTGCATCTGCCTGTTTTGTTGGTCGCCGGTGGCGCGCCGTGCCCCCCGCCGTCGCCGCCGCCACTGCCGCCGCCCGTAACGCCGTCTAACTCGTGTCTCTGTGGCTGACTAACTGAGCACGCGCGGCAGGGCGGACCGGCGAGGTGGGCGGGTGGCGGCGTGCCGGTGCCCGGCGGCCGGGCCCCCGTCAGACGGTGTAACGCGTCGCCTCTCTCACCCCAGGAGCCTCAGTATCACTATGTTACCCACCAGATGTCAGAAGCCAACAGGGACGACGAGAACGCCCAGCTGCTCGTCGAGGAGGGTATCCAGTCGGCCGGCCATTCGCTGAAGCTCGGGTGAGTGGAGCCGGCGGCGGTGACAGCGCGCTTTGAGACGGACCGCGCGGAGTGGACACGGGTGAGTGCAGTGCCCGGCGGCACCGGTGGCGGGGCAGCGGGCTGCACGCGGCAGAGGAGCTCCGGGAGACTAACTGCGGTGACGGGTCAGCCTGGAAGGCATGGGTGACGGGCGGTCTGCCTACATACACATCACACCCCTCTCCATACACCACCGGTCCCGGTCCTCCCCGACCTCCGTCCCGCTCCTGGCCTCAGTGGCGCCGTGCCGTCCTCCCGGCCCCGTCCCCGCACCCCTGACGGCCCCGTCTGGCGGCGCGCAGAGGGACGGCGGCCAGCACGTGCCTGAAGGCATTCAACAGGCGCTCCTTTCAAACGACGAGGTGGCCAAGGCGTCCTCGGCCAAGGCGCAGCTGAGGTGCGTATCTCCCGAACGGCGGCGGGTGTCGGTAACACTCATGTTGGGTGGTCTTGGAAATTAGCTGTTTGGAGCAGCTTCTTGGTTGATCATTGATCAATTTTCCCTCTAGGATTCTTTCATTGTTGAATATGAGAATACGAAGTGCGACGCGTAATGTATAATTTCCTGTTGCAAATACAAGCTCTTATTTAGGAGGGGTTTGGTGTGGGCGCCTTATAGGGAGTTTGTAAAATGCCTAATATTATGCAGCCGTCGCTGAAGTTTACTGATACAATTCACACCGACGTTGAACTATGTAACGGTGGCCAGTCTGCTGAAAGGTTTGATACTCTTTCACTGCTTGGTTTGCGGATTCTCTGTCTATTTTCCTTTCCTTCGTCTATATTTTTCACTCGGAGACGCTATCTTGTTTTGGAACTCATCAGTGCATTTGAAAAAAGTTGTTTGGAATAGACTCTGCATTGAGCATGCTTGATTTGAGTTTCTGAGTGCCTTATTTAGGCACGGCCTACGCCGCCCCAAAAGGAGCGATTGCTTCCATTACGTTGCGATGCGGACTTTTGCGAGCCTTTTTCTACTTTCCAAGGGATTTGCTTTTTTGTCAATGTTGTATTTCATGATTGCAGTAAAAACTTCTTGCACATTGATGTGCAAACCCTGTCTTTTTTTGTGTTGAACTTCTCTCGTCAGTATGTGTTTCATTTTACGCATGACTATTTGGGAGATAGCCGAATTCTTATGTTCATAGTGTCTATAGCGTATGTTTTATCGTTGAGTTGACAAGGAATATGACATGCTTATACAGCATACTAAAAAATGTCTCGAATTCGTCCTAAAATGTCAAACAGATCGCCGCTTTGCACGTCTCTGGTGAGAAGGCGTGACAAAGATACTGGTGTCACATCTGGGATCATGTGATAGTCGTCTTTCTTCAAGCACTGGTTTTCAGTTCTTAGTTGTATCCTCCACCAGCGGTATTTCGTGGTTGTGATCTGCTGATATTTTATGTGCCGTCGTGTACCTGATCGCACAAATGACTGTACCTGGACTCAGGCGGTCAGCTTTCCCTGTGCTATTAAAGATATTTCGTTATAGATGGTCATATGAGGCATTCTTAGCCGAAAATGCACCCCGACAGTACTTTCCTATCCTGCTTCCACGGATGTATTCTTATTTGGATAACAAATAAGTCACGAAGCCTCATCTTCCCCCAGTTTGCGCTCCGACTCCAACATTATCCCCAAAATGTCCCAACAGAACGTCTTTCTTCCCTCTCCTTCGTCCGTTTCCGTTATCTGTGTTTATCGGAGGAGCTACATGTCATGATGTCCCCCCCCCCTCCCCGATCCTCCCTCCCCTCTCCGATCCTGTGCGCCTGTCCACGAAACACCTACTCAAATTATTTCCAACGACCAAATGACGGCTTGTGGCCAACTGACCCACCAAAAAAGACCACCCGACCTGGTGACATGTGACCAGCCGACCAACTACACGACCGTCCGACTGATTGACGATGTGCAGCCAACCGAACTAGGACCGGCAGACCTGGTGACGAATCCTCCGGTCCCGTCTGGACCACCGGGGCCCCGTCTGACCGGCGGTGTGCGGCGTCCCCAGCTTCGTGGCCGGCGTGATCCAGCGTGAACGGATGCCCGGCTTCGAGCGCATGCTGTGGCGCGCGTGCCGCGGCAATGTGTTCGTGCGACAGGCCCAGATCGAGTCGGCACTCGAGGACCCCGTCTCGGTGAGTCGTCAGCTCGGACCTCTCTCGACTCTCGAGGACTTTGACGCGGTTGTGGTTGCGTCAGAATTAGAGCTGTAGTATGTCGATGTCGCCGTACCGATATGCCGGCACGCCGTAGCATTTCGGCGGTATGTATTAACGTATATGCAGTCCATATGTCTGTATATTCGTGACACATTCTGATTTGGTTGTTTAAGCATGGTGCCGGTGTATGATTTTTCGGTAGGTTTTGCACCTCAGAATGCTCCGTCTGATGACACGGGTTGATAAGGTATCGCATGGGCGTTTTGTGTGGCCAGCGGATCTTCCGATAAAGCTTCGCATAGCGACTGTGTATTGATTTAATGTTATCAGCAACGCTTTCATGATCGTATTTACCATTGCTGAACGTTGCAATTTCAAATGTGTGTTTACTTTGGGAGTTGAAGCACCGTCCGACCCCACACGGACTTGATTCAATGCAGACGCTGGCGGCTGGTTACGTCTGAGAGTGGCCTGAGATAGGAGGACTATGTCAGGTGTGATACGGCGTGCCTTGTAAACAGATTGATAACGAGACGGGCGGACTGACGCGATGCTTTTCGTCCGAAGTTGTCAGTGTTATAGACGCACCCGGAACTTCGATGTTGTCTATCGAATCCTGGCGTATATATATTATATTGATTACAAATCAATGCCTGGGTTCTCTGTGTAGCTTATTTTTGAAGAACGGTTGTTGGTAATGTCATGCTCTGCATGTTACTTATATTTTTGATTATTATTCCAGTCCCGTTTGAACTAGCACGGCGTATTTATCGCACCAGCCGATGTTTTCCTGACCGCTCGCTCCGCCCCGTTCCCGGCAGGGAGACCAAGTCTACAAGTCGGTGTTCATCATCTTCTTCCAAGGCGAGCAGCTGAAGACACGCGTGAAGAAGATCTGTGAGGGTTTCCGGGCCACGCTCTACCCGTGCCCGGAGACGCCCCCAGAGCGGCGTGAGATGAAGATGGGCGTCATGACCCGCATCGAGGACCTGAACACGGTCGGTGGCACCTCTCTCCCCCGAGTACCGAACTGACTGATGTGAATGGGAAATGCTTTTGATAAGAATGGCTAGCATTCCGGTGGTGTAACGAAACTGTCGTTCCTCTGTCCACTATGGCAGCCTGGTACATCATTAAATGTATCCCTTTTTTAAAACCAGACATGTGCCTGAATCCCGGGATCCAGCTGAGATCCGGATCTCTGTGTCCTGTGTCCGGGGATCCAAATGGGACACCAGATCCAGGTACACAAGCCGAGGGATCCACAAAGATCCCAGATCCTGATATATTTTATGCCATGGGATCCACTGGGATCCCAGATCGAACTTCGGAATCCAGGCACGCCGGTAGGTACCTACTTCTTGCTAACTTTATCGTATGGGAAAATTAATTTCAATATCTGTTTCCTAATAGGTACAAGGTAATTTGCAGATACTAATTATCTAAATAGTACACATACTACATGCGCAAAATATAGACCACAAATGTTGATGTTAGTCCCTGCATTTGTGTTTCAAGATCTAAAGCTCGTTTAAATTAGAGATCCGCTGAGATCCCAGATCCTGAAGCATTTTACGCTGAGGGATCCAGGAGGATCCCAGATCGTAATACATTTTATGCCAAGGGATCCACTGGAATCCCAGATCCAACTTTGGGATCCAGGCACAAGTCTGCTGAAAACTGACTGATGTTTCACCCTAGCTTAGGTTAAGATTAAGGGTAAGGGTAACTTAGATTAAGTGTTTAGGGCGTGATATGCGTCCACATCGACAGACCGATCACATACTCTGATGGCTTGGAGACAGACAAGGCTGTCTGCTGTATATTTTATAGCTTGTTGCAATTGTAAAGGACTTGAACTTAAAGTCATAATCATTACCATCATCAAAGATAATTTGCTGTAGTGAAGTTGACGAAGATGTTCGAATTTTATTTTAAGAGACTCATTTAGTAGCCTGATATCTACACCCGTTTTCGCCATCCGGAGTCCTTGTACTCCCATTTTTTTTTTAATATATATATTCCTGATATCCTCTTAGAATTTATGACGTCTAAATTCACATTGTCTCGTCCATTAACTTGTCTTCAAGAGTGTGTACAAAGCAGGGCCTTGTTCGAGTAACTGAGTAAGTTCGAGACACATAAAAAGTAACGTCTTCGCATCAACAGTCTGAGCGTTGTGCTGTTGTCATGGCACTGCCTATTTCCAGCGTGGTTGGCAGTTGTCTCACGGTGTATTGTCGTCGCTTGACACTTGGAGGGGGGGGGGGGGGGAACTCGGATCACTGTCTATTCGTGGGTCGCGCTCTCACCACGGCGGAGACACAATTTGCGAAAAGTATATATTACTGACGCGGAGCACGTATCACTTACCTTCTCTGCCGTCTGAGATGCGGTAAGAGGATCACTCAGACGCGCAAAAACGTTCATATTGCATTAACTGATGGCTGATGCTGTTTATAGGCTTTACTCGGATTGCCTCGGTAAATGTGATTGTTTTCTGATGAACGTGTTTTTACGTGGGTAGCGATACGGGAATTAATGTCGTCGCTCGCTTCCCATCCCGTTGCATGTTAAGAGCATTCTACTGCTGGTGCACATGGGCACGTCATATTTATGAAATGTGGTATTCTGAAGTACCGACGTCACATCGCTTCGGGCACATTTTGGTGATACGATAGCCCTTTTAGATTCTTTAGACATCGCACAACGATTCTGATTTCACATATTATCAGTGTACATAACTCCACACGTAAGTTTCGAATTCAAAAACAAATTTCGAAGACTCCAAGCTGTTAAGGTTTAGGGTATTACCATTTTTGCGGCCGAATATCAAGTTAGGTAGTCGTGCAAACTGTGAGGCTATGATCCATCACTGACTGATCACATCCCTCGTGTCGTCTACAGGTGCTGGCGCAGACCCAGGACCATCGTCACCGCGTGCTGGTCGCCGCCGCCAAGAACATCCGCACTTGGTTCGTCAAGGTGCGCAAGATCAAGGCCATCTACCACACGCTCAACTGGTTCAACCTGGACGTGACACAGAAGTGTCTGATCGCTGAGTGTTGGGTACCGTCCGGAGACACGGAGTCGATCCAGCTGGCGCTGCGGCGCGGATCGGAGCGATCCGGATCCTCCGTCAGTCCCGTGCTCAACAGCATCCAGACAAAGGAGGCGCCGCCCACCTACAACCGCACCAACAAGTTCACGCAGGGCTTCCAGGATCTGGTGGACGCGTACGGCGTGGCCACGTACCGCGAGATGAACCCCGGTGAGTGGGCCCGGGGGATGACGGGAGCGGAGCGGTAGGGAGACGTGGTTGTCACCACCATTACGGAATTTGGGGAATTAAATGGCGAGGTTTGTTGCGCGAGTATTTTGTGAAAATTGTGGAGTTGAATTATGGAGTGAATATAGCATTTGTGAGCTTCCTGTATGATTTGGCATTTGCTCCATGTGTTGAAGTGCTGATTATTGTACTGATTTTGTGATGTACGACTGATGATGACGCCCATTGTGTCCCGTCAGCTCCGTACACCATCATCACGTTCCCGTTCCTGTTCGGCGTCATGTTCGGCGACTTCGGCCACGGCCTCCTCATGGCGCTGATGGCCGGCTGGATGGTCTATAAAGAGAAACAGCTCGGAGCAAAGAGGATCGACAACGAGGTGGGTCCAACGCGCCAACCAGCCGTGTTCCTTTGGCTCTACACTCTGTGTCACGAGTGTGTCCCATCGTGGTTATTGATAGTGAAAACATAGCAAATTAGTTGGTTTTCAGAGTGCTGAACGATATACGGAAGAATTTGAGTTGGTCGCTAGTTCTGTGATATCATTCTGCCAATAAGCTGGTGAGGATATGGAGAATGTAATCCTGGCAGATTCGGCGCCGTCAGCCCGAGTGCTGACTGCGGCGCTGAGTCTAACCGCTGTGCCGTTTTCTGTGTGTCTGCACGCTGGCGTGATATCTCACCGCGTCCCAATCGCCAGATCGCCTCCATCTTCTTCGGCGGCCGCTACATCATCCTGCTGATGGGCCTGTTCTCCATCTACACCGGCTTCATCTACAACGACATCTTCTCCAAGTCGGTCAACATCTTCGGCTCGTCATGGCGCAACTGCTTCAGGGACGAGGAGATCCACCACCATGAAAGCGAGACGCTGCTACTGCCGCCCGAGAACCGCACCTGCTTCTACGGCACGCCGTACGGCTTCGGCTTCGACCCCATCTGGCAGATCTCCTCCAACCGCGTCACCTTCCAGAACGCCTTCAAGATGAAGATCTCGGTGCTGCTCGGCGTGGCGCAGATGTTGTTCGGCGTCATCCTGTCCATCTTCAACTACCGGTAGGTGGACTAGGCTGGGTCGCACCCCGGTCGGTACTGGTTAAATGTGAAGTTGGCAGGACGGAAATGGGTAAGTGTTGGTGGTGTGTTTGCTCTAGGTTTTCATTGACGCTGTCATGGTCATATACTGCATATTCACGTTATAACGATTTCACCTAATGGTGTTCTCCTTGATTGATCATTGCAATCATGAGATCGACAACTTACGGGCTGAACGCAGTGTGCCGTTCGACCACGAGTGCTGACTGATGCGTGAGTTCGCGTGGCCACGTGAGTCACGCTCATTCTAAAAACAAGACGCGACAAGCTCAGCGATCATGTCTTGGACTCCACCATTGTGCGCCGACAGGCTGACCAGCGAACCGTCTCCCCTTCCGCGTACAGACGGACGGTGTGATTGACTCGCCTCTCCCCCCGTTTCTCTCCGCCGGCAGGTACTTCAAGCAGTTCTCGGACCTGGTCACCATGTTCCTGCCCCAGGTTCTGTTCCTGCTCTGCCTGTTCGGCTGGCTCTGCATGCTCTGCCTGCTCAAGTGGGTCATGTACAGCGCTCCGTTCGAGGTGGCCAAGGACGACGCCGAGGCCATCCGCTACGGCTCGCACTGCGCGCCCTCGCTGCTGCTGATCTTCATCAACATGTTCCTCCTGAAGGACATGAACGGCGACCGCAAGCCGGGCGACGATTCCGGCTGCGACGGCTACCTCTTCGACGGCCAGAAGAGCCTCCAGTCGGTCCTGCTCTTCATCGGCGTCATGTGCATCCCGTGGATGCTGCTGGCCAAGCCGATCCTGATCTGGCGTCAGCGCAAGCAGCAGCCGCGCAGCCAGCTGCCGGAGACGAACGGTGACGTGGCGCCGGCTGACGCGGCGGCCGGCGGCGGCGGCGGCCACGAGGAGGAGGAGTTCAGCGAGATCTGCATCCACCAGGCCATCCACACCGTGGAGTACGTGCTCGGCTCTGTCTCGCACACGGCATCCTACCTGCGACTCTGGGCTCTGTCGCTCGCCCACTCCCGTGAGTAGACCGGGCGATGGAGGGTGGGTTTTGTTGTGGGTCGTGTTTTGAGTAGTGTTGGGGTGGGATGTGCGGGCTCCAGCGCAATGCTTGCTAATTTCAGCTCCGCTTCAGTGGCATGTCTTGTGATCTGCTATAACTCCCAGCCGTCTGCGACCGATACACACTACACAGGTTGAAGTTAACGTGCCTTTATGCACGCTTCCCTGCACAGCGCACAATCACCGCCGCGCCGAACCATGTGCTACAGTTGTAGATGTGCCGATTAGCTGACCGGCCGCGTATGGCGCTATGCCCGGCAGAGCTGTCTGAGGTGCTGTGGACGATGGTACTGGTACGCGGTCTGAGCATGACCCGCGAGTTCTGGGGCGGCATCCTGCTCTACGTCATCTTCGCCGCCTGGGCCGGCCTCACCGTCAGCATCCTGATCGTCATGGAGGGCCTGTCCGCCTTCCTGCACACCCTGCGTCTCCACTGGTGAGAGAGTGGTAGCAGTCGGCGGCCTGGCGGACGTGTGGATGGATGTTTGACGGACTGTACCGTAAACCTGAATCAACGCATTACGAAATGCTGTGGACTCATAGCTCACACACCACCAAGCACGTTCCTATCGTGGCATTGATCGTGCCAGCCTGAGACGTTCACAAACGCGTGCTTACGATCTGCTGCCGGCCGCGGCCATGTCATTCACATGAAATGAACAGTGAGATGGTTTTGTTAGCGATGCATTTCTACCGACCGTGCTTCAGCACCGTATAGGTGGTGCCAGTCGGTGAGCCAGAATTTTGCGACCTGCGAGGCAGGTCGGCACGCTGCTGACCCTCCCGTCCTTTGCCGCGTCTCGCGCAGTCCGTAGACGTGTTGAGGCAATGCTAAGTGCTAACGCTCCCGCCCGCTGCCCGTTCACAGGGTCGAGTTCCAGTCCAAGTTCTACAAGGGCGAGGGCTACATCTTCGCGCCGTTCAGCTTCGAGATCATGCTGAAGGAGGCGGACAGCGAGGACTAGACACAGTTCTCTGTCCTCAGGGGAGGACTAGACGCAGTCCTCTGTCCTCAGGGGAGGACTAGACGCAGTCCTCTGTCC
>JARFNR010265423.1:0-12670 GCA_030323935.1 Semibalanus cariosus
CGCGCGACCGGAGACCCGCAGCCGGCCGCCACCGACACTGGTCGACGCGGCGCGCGGCGAACCGACGGTCTGCGTCCGGCGGCGGCCGCGGCTGACCCGGGCCGCCGCCCGGGGCGTCCCGCACGGTCACGGGAGATATCGGCCGCGTGGCGATAGCGGCGGAGATGGCGATACGGCGGCGATAGCGCGGCGCCCCGCGGCGCGGCCCCTCCTGTCACTCGGCCGCCATTCAGCCGCTATGTAAATCATCCGGCTTCACACAATACGACGGCGGCCGCAGTCGCATCTAAATAATGGTGGCGGCCGGCGCGGTCGGCGACAATAAGCCGATGGCGCGATAGTCGGCGTCACACCCTGGCGCCTATTAATCGGACCCAGATCGGTGGCGGCGGCGGTGCCCGGCCGCGGCCAGCAGCGCTCCGCGGCCGGACACTGACCGACAGGCCAGGCCGACCGCCGGAGCCCGGCGCACACCCGCACCGTCCCACTTCATTACAATGTAATTTGCCGGCGCGCGCCGCCGCTCGGCGGCCGGCCGGCACGCCCTGGAAATTAAACGGCGCGTTATGGATGAGTGCAGAATCGGCACGGTCCGTCAGCCATCGATCAGCGGTGTGTCAGCGGCACGGCCGGCGCTGACCGGCCGGCCGAGACGGCGGACAGCGGGAGACCCAGAACAGGGCACAGGTCGGCTGGTGGATATGGGGACAGCGGGAGACGCAGGGCAGGGCACATAGCAGGGCACAGACGGAGAGGCAAGGCACAGGACGACCGGCGGATATGGGGACAGCCGGAGACGCAGGACAGGACACAGACCGAGCGGCGGCCAGGGGAAGGAAGACGCAGGTCACGAGAAGCAGCGGGACAGGGTACAGACGAGAGGCAAGACAGCGCACACGAGCGGAGGTACACGGCAAAGTAGAGCAGGGAACCGGACAGAACATGAGTCAGCCGGTACCGCAAGTCCTGACGGTGTCATTAACAGCTGACAGTGCGTACAGAGACGCAGATCAGAGCAATGGTGGACGGGGGTGTCCAGCAGCTGTGGTCAGGCGTGTGAGACAGGGAGATACAGGACAGGAATGACCGGACAACGGGTGCAAAAAGTTGTCCGGACGGGTGCGACTTTACGCAACAGCTGCACGGGCGGACAGACAGGAAAGCTACCGAGACTGGCACGGGACGTCCTTCCCGCACAGCAATGAGGACAAGTATCGGGGACATTTCGCAGCCAGTCTGATCCCAGAGGACACTCCCAGACCGACAAGTGAGCAGGTTGGTTGGAAACAGAACGAATACAGCACAGAGGCGGCAGCGAGCCGACCCGAATCGGACCAACCCGGCCCGTCCAGCAGTCCGGGCCGCCGGCGGGGGCGGGGGCGGGGGCGGGGGCGGCTGACCCTGGGTCCTCGACCGGCCTGGTTCGGCCCTCAGCCGCCATCCATCATTGATTACACGACCAATTAGTGCTGCGGGCCCGTGGGCGGGCCGAGACAGCGGCAGCGGGGCTCCGGGGCTGACTGACCACCCCGGCACCGCCGACACACCGCCGGTGACCCGGCACACACCGCCCCGGGCCGCCCGAGAATATACCGAGTGTTACGACGTCGGGTAACTGTTAACCGTCAGCGAGTTATCATGCCAGACTACCGTTCGACTAGATCGTGTGGCAGGTAGCCGCGGCGTGGCCGGCGGCGCCCGCAGCTGTACTGAGAGTTCGCGCTCCCCCAGCGCGCCACCTTCCCGATGCTTCGCTCTCCAATCCCCAACCACAGTCCTCCCTGTTATCTCATCTACCCGTCCCACCCACCTCCCACCTTCTCTACCCTCGGACCACGCGCCGCCCTGACCGGCGCGTTCGCGTTCACCACGGACTGACAGTCGACGGAGAGTATAGGACTTCTGAGTCGCTCGGCGGCCGCGCGAGAACGGCGACCCCAGCGCGCCGCCCGAGCCACGCGCGCGGACCGTGGCCAGCGGAGGCAGCACCTGTGTTGGTTGACCCGCTTTGAGTTACCCACTCGTGTGGTTAATGCCTTATCAAAGGTAGACGTGATAACAACAGTGAGGCGCGCGGTTAGGGTCATCCCGCCTCTATGGGACAAGCACAGTTGTCCCCCCCCCTCGAACTACTGCCCGGGAACATCGACCCCGAGCAGACAAGCTGGCGACGGCAGCACTTTCCGCCGTGCAAAGCGCCAGCCACTGCGGTGGCACACATGCACACACAACCACACAAGCACACAGACACACACACAGATCAGAGAAGACAGCGGACGGAGGCGGCGGGCGGAGGCTGGCATGCACGGAGCACGATCACGAGACATAGCGGGCAGGCAGGCAGGCAGCAGCGGCTCGGCGGGCGGCTACAGCTACGCTCTCGGCCGGCCGTCTGTCGACGGCGACGCGGCGGTACGGTGGCGGTGCCGACATGCGGTGCGGGCCGCGGCCGTCCAGCCCCCTACCGACACACGCTCGGCATGCTGCCGTGGCCGCCCATGCCCGAGAGCATCTGGCCGGGCGGCGGCGACAACAGCGGGCTGTGAGGAGGCATGGGGCTGTGCGGCGGCAGCGGCGCGTGGCCCAGGGGCATGTGCGACACGTGCGACGGCTGGCTGCTGTGCACCAAGTGCTGGGCGCCGGGGTGGGGCGTGGGAGGCGGCGGCGGCACATGCCAGCCGCCGTGCGGGTGGTGCGGCGACATGGCGGCCGGGTACGGCTGGTGGTACTGGTGGTGGCCGCCCGCGCCGCCCACGCCCACGCCGTACATCATCTGCCTTACTTTCTGCTCGTCTTCGTTGATGTTGTAGCAGAGTTCCGTCTCCTCGAAGCCGGTGGCGGACATGCGCTGGTCGCCGCCGCCCGGCGTAGAGGCGGACGGGTCCGGCGAGTTGAGACACGTCTGGATCAGCGCCTTGCCCGCCTCGGAGGTGATCATCGGCTGCAGCTTGCGCGTGGCGAAGGTGTACACGTGGCCCGTCTCGGAGGCGACCAGCAGCATCACCTGGGTGCCGGTCAGCGTCGACAGCTCGTACGCCTGCAGGGGACAGAGAGACGGGATCAGACACAGTCAGCAGAAACGTCCAGCCGCCAGATACAGACACGGCCGCTAGACACAGACACAGTCAGCAGAAAAGGCCAGCCGCAGACCAGACAGGCGACCACGGGGGTTTGGGGGGGGGGGGGGGTCAGGAGCTGAAGTTGTGTGAACACTTGGTCACGGAAAGATACATGTTCTTAATAGATCTTAGACAAATACATAGATATAAGATATATAATAATTTCATATGGTGAACGAGTTTGATCTTCCCGAGATTGGATGTTGTGAAAAACCGCACGGTTGCTCCCACACGATTCTTGGATCGCCTTGTCTGAGAACAGGGACATGACGTGTGAGTGGGTGAAGATGCTACCGATATCGTCCAGGAAGATATATTCCAAAGTGAGAGTGGTGCTAAGATGGACACGACTTCAAACTTTCGGCCCCGATAGTGACGTTTTTCATCAACCTCCTTATTCAAACACGGTGCCACACAGTATTATGCAGTCCAGAAACAGCAGCTGTGACAGCGGGCGCGCCAGTACCAGCGACCGCCGCGGCGGCGATGACGGCGCCACTCCACGTCTCCTGCTGTCAGATTCAGCACCTTCCGCGCTAATCCGGCGCGGCTGCGTGGCTGCGGTGCGCGGCCTCTCACCGCTGGGTTAATCCGTCACGTTGCCGCTCACCCCGGCCGGAGCAGAGCGCGTTACCTGCCGGAGCGGAGGACGACCGCCAAGCTCCCGCTTCAGCCCAGATCAGCCGGAGGATAACGGGCGCGCACAGCCTGCCGGCGACCCTGACACACTACGCATGTGCGTGTTCCGCCGCCACCGCTCCGGAGCCTCGGCTGCAGCCACCTGGACTAGAAACCCGCTTAGACCGGTGCAGACCGCATAATATCCAACACCAATGTCACGCGTGAAAGCGAGAATCCCGTAAGTTCTTATATGGGCGAACCGGCGCGGTCCGCACCAAAAATGATGGCAACTGGCGATCGATAGGGGAGCAAGGACGGCGTTATCAGCACCGAAGGCGGCTACCGCTGGTGGAGTGTACTCGCAGTGTCAGAAAAGTGTCCCGTTTCTCCGTTTTTCTGAACTTGGAAGTTTTGATCCGTGAAAACTTTGACTGCATCTTTTTTTTTAGTCTGCGGGTGCAAATGGCTGACGAGCATACAACATAGACTGAGACTTGACTTTCCCAACAGTGGCCGGAACGTGACAGTAATGCGATACAAATTGTCAAAACAAAATCGTAATGTGGATTCTCCAAGTTCCAAACATCCGAAATTTCTGCAGAAATTCAGAGAAGGAAAACTTTTCCAAAAATTAAACAAAACACTTTTTAAAACCTCCCAAAAACGTTTTTGCGTATTCAGGTTACAACCCTGCCACCGATACCATCGTCATCGGGGCCATGGATAACCCTGGGACACTAAAAAAACGTTATGCAAAAGATGGCAGTACTTTAGACTGAGACTTGAGCTCAGTTTCCCATATACGCATGCGCAATGATTCAAGGTACCTTTTTAACATACGACCCGGGAGTCTCGGTCCCCGACTGACGCCAAGATCATATCTGTACAGGAAACACGACTGACGATTCATCTATTTTCCACATCATAATATATGCACATATTGGCATATATTAAAATAGGTTGTGTAGAAACGCGTATCAAAAACTACGCAAAAATTAATGGTATACGCATTAAAAAAATTGTTGCACCGCTGGCAAAAATTTAGTCTACAAACTTCGATCGTGGAACCACTTTTCTTAACACTGGTGTAGACTACAGAACGCTGAGGAAGACTGATAGACACAGTGCTGCCGACAGTGGGGACAGGAAAGGGGACAGTCGGGCACCACTGGGGATGGCCAGGGGTCGGTCGCGGCCGGCCCGGACCGAGCAGAGGCAGGTCGGGGCGGGTCGGAGAGCCAGTCGTGGCAAGTCGTGGCCAGTCGTGGCCAGTCGGGACCGGTCAACCGTCGGCCGGGGTTGATGGGACCTGTAAGGCCCGGTCGGGGTCAGTAATAGCCGGTGGGAGCCAGCTGGGGTCGGTCGGGGCCGGTGGGAGCCAGCTGGGCGAGCTGAGGTCACCAGTGGCAGGCGGCAGCGGGAGGGAGACAAAGACAGGCAGCTGACGGGAGACAGACGGACCGTCAGGGGGCGTACAGAGCCGGCAGGGGGCAGACATCGGAGCCGTGACGACGGCGGCGCCGTGTCGTCACGGTGACGGACGGCCGTGTCCGCCGGCCGGCCGACACCAGAGCCGACCGCTGAGGCCGTCTGTCTCCGTCCATGTCGCCCCCGCTCAACAGCGGAACCGCCGCTACCGTCCACCGTCCAGCGACACCCGACATCGCCGCTGCCCATCACCGCCGGGACGGACCCACCGCTCTGAACAGCGGCTCCTCCGCTATATTCCAGCGACACCCGACATTGCAGCTGCCATCACCGCCGAGACGGACCCACCGCTCTGAACAGCGGCCAATGTCAGAAAAGTGACCCATTTCTGCATTTGTCTAACTCGGAAGTTTTGTTCCGCGAACTTAGATCGTGGAACCACTTTTCTGACACTGACAGCGGCCCCTCCGCTATATTCCAGCGACACCCCACATCCCCGCCGGGACGTCCCCGTGGTTCACCATCGCCGCTGCCACCGCTGCCGGGACGGCCCCAACACCCGACATCGCCGCTGCCATCACCGCCGGGACGGACCCACTGCTCTGAACAGCGGCTCCTTCGCTATATTCCAGCGACACCCGACATCGCAGCTGCCACCGCCACTGAGACGGTACAGCCGGTTAGCATTGCAGATGCCAGTCAGTCCCGCCGGATATCTATGGCGCTCCGCTCGCACCCTGCATCGCCAGATAGCGCGCACTCTCGTGTGATCTGTCGTGGATCCACAGCATACCAGAATATACAGCCAGGAAACAAGGTGGCGTTGAACTAGTTTCCAAGGAATCATCCACCCCCGCATACAGAGGTCGAAACTACTGACGCAAGGGCTTCAACACTGTGCAAGCCATGTGTCGACACCATCTGAGTCTCAGAAAGACCCACATTCGAACCAGGGCGATGCAAAACAAAGCAGTGACATCCCAATGGATACGATGACACCAGATACTGCTGATACGTGAGCCTGGGGTATAATGACTACAGTGGCCACCTGTGACCAAAACGGGAAGGGGTTGCGTGACAGGCGCCCGACATGGGTCACTGCGGGTCACAGCGTGGGCGCAGACGGGTTCTTTAATGCGCAGCCCACTCCAAAATCCTGCAGCAAAAAGGCCGGAGAACGTCCGCGACGTCCACCCACCACCACCGGCCTCGGACAGGGAGCATGAGTCCTCCAGCATGCATCAAACCTAATCTCCTCACTGAGCCACCCATTACTTCCTTCAAAAAGACGCGACGTCTTTTTTGACGTCAGCTATCGGAGCTGCCACGTTATTTCGGTGTTGATATGTCAGGCAGCACGCATGTGGAACTGTGGTGCACACTGTGCAAAACTCTGCCTAGCGCCGGATGTGACACACCAGCTGGACACAGCGCAGCACATGTAACACACCAGCTGTGCGGCGGACGTGACACCGAGCGTGACACGGGTGACGATCGACGACGAGCACCTCCTGAGCGGCGTTACGTCAGCACCTTCGCGCGACCAGAATGCCACAGCGGGCTGATCGCGGGGACCTGTCGCGTGTCGACAGCGACCGGCGGCCAACACGGCGCGGAACACGGTTCGGCGGGACATGAGCGGCCTGCAGACGCGGCCCGATCGCGGTCCGAACGCAGTCCGGATCGGATCTGTCTGAACTCTGAGCAGCCCGCCGCGGCCGGCTGTGGTCCGGAGCGGCCCGGCGCCGTACGGTGCCGCGTCCGTCGGCCTGCTGCCCCGGAGAGCCGTGTTCACCTGACGGCTACCAGCGCTAGTGAGGTCAACTACCACGCCGCGCCACGCAATCCGACTTTCTCGCCGAATACATTTGCCGGGTCTTTGCATGTTAACAGCGCCGGGTTCCCGGCAGTCCAGATCAGCGTTTGCAGAGGAGAATGGTGAATAGAACACGGTCTCTCGGAAGTCATGTGCTGGAAATTCAAGAGTGATCGAGGCAACAAGAACTCGTTCTCCAGGTTCGATCCACCATCACGGGCTAAGCAGCATCTACAAATGAAAAGCAGCCTTCATGAGGTGTAAAGGAATGGCCGTCGTTAAGATGGATCCCGCGTGGCACAGGGATAAATTAGCAATAAGTTCTCGTGACAGAAACGTAGATCGTGACTTTGTCTTGTCTTATGACAAGACAGGCGTCACGAACCCATGCTACCGAGTGTTGTGCACGTGCATTTTGAAACCAGGTTCCACCTGCTGTGGAAAGGTAGATGTCGGATGCTTTCCAAGTTTCCATCGTTCGCATTTTCAGCGGGCGTTATCACGGCACATCACCAAAATATAACTATACAATGAACACGATTTAAACCAGTGAGTTCATTCCGGTTGTAGACATCGTCTACGCCGGTCCGAACAACGAAAAACCGGGCATGTTCCTTTCTTACTCAGTTAGTTGGCAATACCGATTACAACAGGCTTGCTCTTTGTGATGATAACAGGGAAGAACATGCGCTCAATACAGTATCCGGCTGCTCGCCAACGGCTAATCTTTATACAGCGTGTTATAGAGCAGAGACCGATCGCCGCGATAAAGGAAATATATGTTATCCGTTGCTTGGAATGGCATACCTGCATGTGCCAGCCAAGCGCCGTGTATTTTTGGCGCGATATTTAAAAACGGCATGTCGGCGTGTGAAGTTGGCGTTCGCTGGTCGTTCTTTTGTTAACGGACAACTACGGGAACTGGGACCGATTGTTGCACCTCTGCACGCCAGCCGAAAGCCTTCAGAAATGTCATGACTAATGAACAAAGGACTGCTCGTTCGAGATGCGGCTATAGTTCAATGAGCGCACCATATGCTCGAACTGTAAGACCGTATGTTTAATGCATGGATAAGCGGAACTCGAGCCTGAATTAAACACTTCCGCAATAGTCCGTCCGAGGTAGTTTGCACATGGCAATCCATCTTCCATATGGTTTTCCATCTATTTATATCATTTTTATAGTTAAGGGGAGAAAAAAGGCGGACAGAAAAACATTCCCTTCTCTACACAAACTATTCAAGAAGACAGAATGGGGCAAAATGAATATCAAATGAACTTTAACTAACAATTACAAAAACAATGAAATATTAGCCGGAGCAAATGCAAAAATTACCTCTGACATACTCACTAGACTTATGAAAGTGAGTCGAAACATTTTAGAACAAATGCACTTAAACATTCCTGCAATCACGAGTTGAATTCAATATGCAGATCATCGAGACCAACTACACCCCATACAGTGCATGTATTTGGCACCACCAACGTTTGTCAGATTTGAGGACATTGCAACGTCAAAAGGGCCATTCCCCAGCTTTAGCTCCAACATAACATTGTGATGATGATTTGGGTTTAGGGGACCATAGCATGACA
The DNA here is from genome assembly GCA_030323935.1 of Semibalanus cariosus. Classification (NCBI taxonomy): domain Eukaryota; kingdom Metazoa; phylum Arthropoda; class Thecostraca; order Balanomorpha; family Balanidae; genus Semibalanus; species Semibalanus cariosus. The sequence goes on from JARFNR010265423.1 coordinate 8,578, forward strand.
TTGTGTCACGCAAATGATTTGGGAAAGCCCCAGCCGTCCTTACAGGTCATTTCTCAATTCTGCCTTAGTGTTAATACCACTCAGCCACGTGGCACGGGCCACGGACATATAGAAAAGTAAAAACATAGCCTTACTGGACGCCAAAGCTCTACTGGGACCGGAGTCAGCGAAGTAACAACAAAAACATGGGAATGAAGAAACAATCCTGTTGCGAGTGACCAGGAACAATACGAAATATGGCACAATTTTCTCAAATGCATTTTTAAGGCCGAGCTACACTAGTTAATCCTTAATTGAACAACAAAGGTAAACAAGCTGAAGTCAACATTAAATAACTTCGCGATGTAAAGAAACATTCGAGCAGGATTTCGCGCTACCACTATGTGGCGATAGAGTGATGCTGAATGTTCCTTGTCGATATTAATGCCTATATCAGTAGACATTCAGCGGTTGGAAGGCATAAGAGTCGTCATGCCAGCGACAGCAAACGTTCGTATCAGCAAAGAAGTAGCGAACGCCACTCTGCAAACTAGACTTTGGCACGCATCGCCCCCAACGACTATTTTCCTCAGCCCACTGATTAAGAGTTAGAAAAGTCGGAACCGCCGGCCAATTTTACAGCGAAATCAATCTTTGACGACAGTCATGTTTGCCAGTGAAAACCCAGTCGTGAGGACGAGACGTGCGAACTGACACGTGCGGCCTATCACCTGCCTGGAGCCGGCCACTAAGCCGGACGGCACCTCCTCCGACTCCGCCGGCATACCGGACCGAGCAGCCCGAACCTCGAGCGCCGAGTCGAGCGCCGAGTCGAGCCCTGCCACGCGGTCGGGCGACGTCCGGCGAAAATCCGCTGATGGATCGGCGCGATATCCGACCGCTAATGCCGCGTAACGATGCCGACGCCATTGTCCCCGTGTCGAACAAGCCGTCGCCGGTCGCGAGCCGCGGCGAAGACGGACGTGTCGACTGCGGTCGGCACGCAGCGACAAGACATCGCAGGCGACAGGCTCAATGCAAATTCAAAGGAACAATGGAGCTAATCCTGCTGATTAGGGGCTATCTATACATAGTTGCAGGCTGATCCCCGATATTACAATACAGACTATGTCATCAGGCATTACACATTCGGTCGGGGATCAGAGAAGTGACAATTTGTGCGTCGCCTGACAGTCTTATGACAAGCCCCAACGAATGCCGACAGCTTTGGACTCGTTAACTTGAAGTCCTCTGCTTTCTGAGATGTCCTTCAGGGAAAATACTTGAAGTCCATACTAAGAGTTTCTAATTTAAATATCACGCGTGAACTCAGCCAATCAGAAAAACACTGAAGCCAATGCCAACACTGCGCTGCGCGGGCTGCACAAGGTCAGGAACAGAAATACGCAACAGTAGAACATATTCCTTTCCTAAATCGAGTGAAAGGAAGGCCTTATTTGTATCTAACAATTCATGTTTTGAAACTTATTTTAAGCTAAAAAAACGAATAAATGCCCTTTTTTAAGCTTAAAATAAGTTTCGAAACATGAATTATTAGATAAAAATAAGGCCTTCCTTTCACTCGATTTACATTTGTCACATAAATATTCTTATATTCCTTTCCGTTGTACATGCAAGCGCAGCATTCAGGGGCTGCGTTTTGAATCGCAGCGGTCCGCTCCACTTAAGTTTTGCCTCTGCCCAGTCTACGCTGTGCTGTGAGTTACTGGGTATTGAGCTACAATGGTGCATCACGCGCCATCTGTGCCCGATAGCGACGGCGTACAGCAATCAGCATTGCAATGGGAGGGCTGCACGAACAATATGTTCGGCAATAACTCCGTAACAATCGGCCGTTCAATGCCTTATTAGGTAGTCGGCTATATACTTAGAGATTACTGATTACCTAATTAGGTACGAAGCATTCAATTAATGGTGGTAATATTTCGCACGCAAACCGACTGAAAACACGGATACTCCTCCCAACTGACGGGTGTTAAATGCTACTTAAACACTGCCCAGATTGTCCTCTCCATTAGGCAGATATTAGCATAGGCGTTAGAACAGGGGTGTGACATTTTTTTTACTTTTCGGTCAAATTTTCGGCTAACATATTTTTGTTTGCCTGGTGAGAAAAATATGGCATGGCAAAATGTTCGCCAGAGCAAGAAGAGCCCCAAATCTGCAAGGATATCTTCCATAGGGGGGCTGGGTTTCTCTCAAGACGAGATCAAAGTTTAACTCCCCCCCCCCCCTCCCCACTTTTCGTGACGTTCCTATATCCCTCGATACTAGATGCTACCAGAAGCAGCTCCATATGGCCCTACGTTTAGTTCGAACACGCTGTCCATATAGTTCATACAGAACAGAACACCTGGTAATAGATCGGCATCGGGTAGGTAACGTTCTGCCTGAACAAATCGCAGCCGTCACGTGCGAACCGACCACGGCACGTGCCAACAGAGAACTGCGAGTCGCGAGTACAACACGGAGTCGGGAACCACGCATTTCCACTGCAGTCAACAGCTTGCCAGCTCCGTGAGCCCATCGTAGCGCCATATGTGGCCGCGTGTGCCACACAGCGCCGCGCAGACAATACAGGGATGCGAGGGTGTCGGAGCGCCATGTTGGCCGCGCCGTGTTGCATAATCCTACACACGATAATGGTGATACCAGCAACCGCAGACACGATGCGACGAAATCCTGGTCTGGAAGCCGGGCTTGTCATACCCACGCAGCGCTTAGAATTTCAGAACTTTGAGCAAAGTAACCACCATGACGGTGGAGCATAGCTCAGACTTCAGACAGCGTCCGGTTGAAAGGTTGCCAGCCTTAAACGAGTCGCCATTTCTGGACTATTGGTTTCAAATCTACGAACCTAAGCTTAAACTGAAATGGAGCAATGCTGCCCAAAGAAACTGAACGCTAAAAACCGCTGGCTCTTCGGGAACATAGGTCACGTCACGAGTCAGTGTTGTTGGCGTTCGGGCTGTTCCACAATGTTAAGATACCGCACGGCGCGATACTTACTGTTATTTCGAGCTGGTGTCTTCAAAGTTACAGATTGTATGTATCGCAAAGGGCACCCACTAGTCACTACCCACTCTGTGAGTTATGCATCACGTACCTATATCACTTGAGCCTGACGAGAGCAAGATCGACATTAAATCAACACAAACGCGAAGCAACAATTCAACACTGCGAACCATTGGGTCTTCCTGGCCCGATAGTAGAATCGTGAACGCCAGGCGTGTGACGGTGACAAATAGGCAGACGCTCAGGCTCAACAATTTAAGTTCTGGACGATAGAAAACTGTAGGACATATTTGGAATAAACATGAGCGTAACACAGGACATGAGCCAAAACGTTCACAACCTGGAAAGTTAAGAGGACAAAAATGGTTTCTGACCTACTTACTTGCATGCAACGACAGTGAGCTCATGCTATATTTTTAAAAGATAGAGGAGCATGCGCCCCGACCCCGAGCAATCACTTAGACTGTATATAAGTAATGCAGTTAGACCATTTAGTAATGAAACAATTAAATATGGATAGGGCTTTAATAATTTGGTATGGAGGGGTACCCAGTGGTGCAGTGTAAATAAACAAGGAAGCAAAAAACTAAAATCCTTGGCGGCCAAGTTATATGGCACAGCCAGTGGCGCAGCCAGACCTTCAGAAAGGGGGCAAGCCAGCCATGGTGCCCCCCCCCCAAAAAAAAAAACACACACACACACACACACTCCTGGATATGAACAACTCTACGGATTTCGGCCACTTTATTTTGTGAGGCCGCTTTTAGTTATTTTTTTCTTCAACTTTTGATGCGCTGGATTGGACCAGGACCCACAGGACCCTCAGAGGCCCCTGGACCAGTCACGTAGCCAGGATTTCGTCCGGGGGAGGCGGCACCTAAAAAAGGCCCCTTCCCGATCGTTGAAAGGCTGATCGGGTCAGAAGTAGCAACAAGTATGGAGAATGCAGCATGGCAGGTATGACATGGGCCATGCCAACTTTTAAGAGCTGAAGTTAGCAAACTGCCATATCAACTTTGGAACCAGCGACACGAATTTGGAATCAGCTATACTAACTTTGAATATTTTGTTTAGGCTC